>CAJQZN010019380.1:0-19887 GCA_907164685.1 Colias eurytheme | reverse complement strand
TTTTGTCGTAAAGTGACAAATAATGTACTCATGTGTATAGAGATAATATTTAATGCCATTGAATCGACTTTACACGCGTTTTATTACAAATCACGCTTGTAGGTCGTCTTAAGTGATTTATTTACCCTTTAGATTCTCAATGTTTATGTCAGGCGTACTTTTTTAGATGAAGACGTATTGCTAAAAAAATAGATTTAAAGTAGCCAAATTTATTTGTTTGTTATAGCCTCGTAACGCCCAGGCTATTTTTACCAAACATTGGCTTGCAGCCCAAGTACCTTTTAAAAGGTTCACATGGTGCGGACCCGGAGGTGATGAAATCTAAAAAAAGTGCCTTATTATTTCCGTATGAGCGTGGGATTTTTTCTGCATGTAAATGTATGTCAGTGGAAGGTTTTGAGACACTAAATAACCCCAAATTCGTTATTCTTTATTTAGGCATATGGGCTTTAATGTATTACAAAATCCGATTTCGCAAAATTCGTATTTTTTAAATTATTGATTAGCGGTAGACAATATAGGGTTTATTTTATATTACAAAAAACAATGAACATTAATATTTGGATTAATACATGTCTTCCAAAATTTTAATGACCAAAAAGATATCTCACACTGACAATCTGGGAAAAAAAAAAACAATTTTTGAACAATATGATCATTATTTTCTGTACTTATTATTTTTAAAGGCTAGTTTATCACGTGTTTTAGGATTTCTATCAGAAGAAATCCACTTCCAACAGATGACAGAAGCAAAAATTAGCAAGTTTCTAAATTGGACCCAAAAACACTATATAATAGCAACCCATATACCTTTTAAAATCAGAATGATAGTAGGTAAATTGATATATTTCTATAGAAATTTTAAATAATTTCGCAAATAAGAGTTGGTTTTTAATAAAAAAATATTATTTTCAGATTCTTCAGAACTGGAAGAGCTTTCTTGGTTTTGGTTTATATGTTGTAATCCTCATCTCCAAATAGTTCATACTCTTCTATATCTGACTGATTTAATACTTCTAAAGCTTCTTCGATTTGCTCATCTCTCATTGGGTTACCTGAAAAGGATAGGTACTAAAATATTCTGTAACAGACTAAATAATTTACTTTATATTACGAAGGAGAAAACGGTCTAAATCATAAGTTTCAAAGGCAAATCAAATTGATTAGTGGTTTATTCCCTTATACCTTTTAAAATCCAATAATATGTTAATACTCTTATACCTTCTAAAAGGTATCCAGATTTTACGAGGTTATTTTACACGCATATTCTTTATTTTCGCGTAAATCTAAATGTAATTATAATATTTACTTATTTGTCAACAAGCAGAGTAAGATACTCTCAGTTAAAAACCTAAGATTGCATCAATAATCATGGATTGAACTTACCACGTCCTCTAGTCAGTCAAGATGGCCAGACTTTTCGCCGGAAATTACATATATTTTATTTTTCTATTGGCACTATTGCTTAACCATAGACAAAAACATACTTTCCAGTAGCCGGATAAAAAACAGTAATTAGATTTGGCGCGTAATTTAAAATGTTACGGCGTTTTCAAATCAGATACTGTCAGATACCTTTAAAAAGGTACCGTGGGCGTTTATGTCATAAAGTTGGATAACAGCTTGGGCCGGTACCACTATCGAGCTGCATGCCTTTTAATAGGTATCTGGGCGTTACGAGGATAGATAACCTATACGTACCTATAATAATCTATATACCTACTGTAGAATACATAGATATGATGAATAATACATATAATCTACCATATTATAAACGCCAGTGTCGTACCTCCATTTTTATGCAATAAGATTACTAACATAAAGTAAAAAGTTAACATTAATTAATTAATGTAAAATTAAAATTAATTTAACAATTAAACATTTAACATTTAATTAACAATTACACAATTTAACATTCGCCATAAACAATTCAGAAAAAAGTATAAAATCCTTTAACTTCAAAATAAATCATGAAAAATTCCAAACTTCGACTATAAATACGTATTACAATTATTTATTCTTTAAAACAATGTAAGCGAAAGTTCTGGAGGTTTGAAAATAAAACAAATTTATGTAAGCATCACAAAATCCTTGTTGATATACATCTGTTTGGGAATTTGTTAAAATTTTTACCGTTGCCTTTATACATACATACTTTTTAATTTTTTTTATACATACATACATACATAAATACTTCAACTTAACTTAGGTATACGTCTCTAAAATTCATTAAAATAATTTCATATAAGTAGTTACTGTTTTATTAATACTTATGTATTTGTATTTCATCTATCAGAATCAAACATAAAACAATTAAATAAATGATAAGAAGATATATTTTATTGAATTTTTCGTAAGTTTATAAAAAAAAATTAATTTCAATACTTATAATCATTTTCACTCAATATCTCTACCATCTACGAATCGTTCCCAAATTAGATAACTTAGTAACAATAATAACCTTTAGCTACAGTAAATAATAGTTTCCCTTCAATATCCAAAACTTAAGGTATACCAATTTATAGGCAGTGATATTTAAAATGTATATAATTTTAGCTAGCAAGGTAAATTGGGTAATCTTAATTTCTATGATCTTTTTTTGTATATTCACCGTTAATTTTCCTTCCCTACAAATCTACTAGAACGAATTTTATGCATGCCAAAAATAAACTCGTATTCAGTGTTAGTTCAGACTTCAGTGTACTGAACAGTATACGAACATTGGATAGAATCTTTTCGAACGCACTAAGAACAACGAAAGAAAACTCTACGCCTGTTTACATTAAAAGAATTTGACATAGTGGGGTTAAAATGAGCATTCGCTCATTTGGTCTAAATGCACCGACCGTTATAAAATATCATATACATATAATATTAAAAATAACATAGAGAACAATATAGCAATTGACACATCAGTTGCGACGTTCCCGGGAGGAATATAGCCTTACAGATAACAAATGCTTTGTATTCCTTAGCGATTCTTGCAGTATAAGTGCTCAAGATCCATTAGATACGTAATATATTTTGACAATTCCAACACGATAACCTTTAAAATATGTTTTCAAATTATTTTTAACTTATAACAAAATACTTCTGGTTCTTGCTGGTTCATTTTTAACAAAATACGGGATCAAGATAATATCGTTACAAAACATTATATAAAGTATGTAAGTGTGTATGTATGTATGTATTAATATGTAACTTTTACTCCTAAACATAAGCATTAGGCACCTACAATATAATTATTGTCAAATCAAAGCCACGAAAATTGTATGAAGCAACCACAACGTAATCTAATAATACCCTTCCTTAAAAATAGTCTTCAGTAAACATAAATATGAAATGAATGTTTTGAAGAGTGCCCAGTTATTTATCGGCCTTGAAGTTTAAAGGTTACTTCTTTAATAAATGATATAAAAAATCGTACATTCAGAGAGACGCGTGGAAACTCCCTTTGCTATTTTGAAAGTATAATTCACGCAATGAAATATAGATACTGATCTTTATCTCTGGATAAATCCCGAGAAATCGTAGCAATGTAACCCTTTGTAGGTTATCTGTTTGGTAAAAAGTTCTACTTGAGATATTTTGGGCATAAATATGAATGCCGTATATTCTAAGAAACGTAAAACGGTGCAAGAAATAAGCAGTACTTCTACTTCTAAAAACTCATAAAAAGTTATATAAATTATCAAAACCATTATATGTATAATGTTTAATAAATTATATAAACCATATAAACCATAGTTATCGTTGTAATTAAAAAATCAAGGACCCAGTTGTATGGGAACATTGCTTCGCAAGAAGTCATACATTTTTTAAAATATCTTCCATTAATTTAATGTATCGCAGAGGAATGTTAGTTACATTATTCCTGTCGTGAAAAGGAAGACAGAATGTGTCCCTCTGTAGGCACTTGTAACTCAACTCTCCTTTAATTAACTAAATTAACAATGTGACATTTTTAGATGTACCTGTAATATCAACCGT
Organism: Colias eurytheme; assembly: GCA_907164685.1. NCBI lineage: Eukaryota > Metazoa > Arthropoda > Insecta > Lepidoptera > Pieridae > Colias > Colias eurytheme. The sequence continues at coordinate 15,897 of CAJQZN010019380.1, read as the reverse complement.
GCATTTACATCCTATCTTCTAACAGTGCATTTACATCAAACGAACATAGAGCTAGAGCAACTCATATTCAGTACATTGCATATAATCTTTTCGAACACACAGAACAACGAAAGAATGCTCTACGCCTTTTTACACCAAAATAATTTGACATACCTAATAGGGTTATTTTTTTTTATGCTATAGGACAGCAAACGAGCAGACGCGTCGCCTGGTGTTAAGCAATACACGCCGCCCATAAGCATCCACTTCACTGGGAAGTGGATGTGTTGCTGTCCTCAGGAAAGGAGAAGGATATTAAAGAGAGGGAAATCGTTAGGATTAATTTGGAGAAGCCTCTTTTTGAAGGTCTCCATGATATAAGAATTGAGTTAGTAGTTAGAATGAGCATTCGCTCGTTTGATGTAAATTCACCGTAACCTACCTGAGGTATAGATCGTTCTTAACAAATTAAAGCACACTTAATAGGTATTTATAATGTCACGAAACCAAAATACCTTCGGAAGTTTTTAAATCAGTGTACATTTCCAATCATTATTTTCCATATAAACTCATAAATTTAAATGAAGTTTAAAGCCCGGATCTCAATTGCAAATTAACGTCGATGTTTGTAGAAATTACGGAGAACAATATGCAATAATATGAATACTTAAAAGTCTTTAAAGTCAACATTGATCCTTGAATAAATAAGCAATTTGTGTGGTTATGCATTTTTAAATTCACACGTAGTTACGTGAATCTAAACCATAATTAAGGACAAGTTTCAGATCCGTTGAACTTTCTCTGAACGTTTTTTTACATAAATAGCAGATTCCAGAAATCGTGGATAATTATCCACGACTTCGTTCGAAACAATAACTCTATTATTCTTATGTGTAGCTCATACATATAAGTATGTATAATAACGAATTTCATGTGAATACGTCTAGTTTTCAAAATGTCGCATTTGGTGTGATTAAAAATATTTTAATCTCTAAAATATAAATTGCTGTTTAGGCCATTGAGATAATATTAATAATGGAGCAGACACCACGAACAAAATCTGTGCGCCAAAATGGCGGCGCGGGGCGCGCGAATGACGGCTAGACAGTCATAGATTATGCGATGTCACTGACTCACCGCTATAGAGGCGACACTTTGTTTCTTTCTGTTTATTTTATTGGGTGCCACTCCTTACATGCACGTTGACTTGAAATTTTCTTTGTACCTACTTACTTAATATTTATTTTAGATATAAACTGACTTTACTACGCGGGGCTAACAATATCTGGCATATAATATAGGATGAGGAGGTTCAATATGGGCTATGGGAAGTTTCATTCCTTACAAATTGAGCCTTTTTTAGAAAAAAAAATAAAAGCCGTGTAAAAATTGTGTTTATTTATATTTAGTTCATCATCCTCAGAACATGTTCCCGGCTCAGAAATTGCTTGTATTGTTCCAGTACTATTGTAGCACACCTTCGGCTAAAATAAATATAATAATAATAATGTTAGTGATGGCTAAAATAATATTTTATTTGTTATACAAATCCGTAAAATTTTATTATTATTACTAACATCAATACAAGGAACAGCAGACTTCTTTAGAATACGCCTTCCCGCTTTTGTGGTATATTTATCCTCATCGCGAAAATGCAATGAACAGACGCTAGTTCTATCGGATGGTAACCAGGTTTCTTCACTGCGGTTGTTTTGGACAAATTTTACCCATTTTTCCCTTTCTTCACGACCCAGACATGGAAACCTTGAATAGAAAAAATACTAATCTCTGAACTAGCGGTCCGCCCCGGCTTCGCCCGTGGTACATATTTCGCAATAAAAAGTAGCCTATGTTTTTTCTCAGGGTCTAAAGATTGTCTGTGCCAAATTTCATCAAAATCGGTCCAATAGTTTATGAGCCTATTTATTACAATCAAACAAACAAACAAAGTTTTCCTCTTTATAATATTAGTGCAGATAAATAAATAATAATTAAATTATACGTTCAAGTCAGTAGCTTATACAATATCAATTAAAATTGATTAAAATCAATTAACAAAAAAAAAATTTGTGATTAAGTAATTGATTTTCATATTTCATGATTTCACCTTTTTTCAATTAACAACCAGTCTATGCTTTTCTAAATATGTAAAATTATTATTTTATACTATAAAAATATACGCCAGCAAATATTACTAACAACACTTATTTCATGCCCAATGTCATATCTTAAATTTTTAATCTATGACAAATGACGCAAAATGTCGCCCGCCAAAAATTTTATTCTAACTAAGTTTTAAAAATTATTATCTAGTTACTTACTGATTGAAAAGTTATTCCTTTGCACTTTTCCGTATTATTTGTATTATTTGTGCAATATCCTAACACACACGTAGGCATATTTGATGCGTTTCACTTTAAAACAAATAAAAAATGAGCGTGACGTTCGCGCCAATGAGCGAGCAAGCGACTGAGTGCAGTTACGCCACATGACGTATGTTGAGTGGAACATAAGTGGTGTAGGCGGTATCGACTCCATATTAATATTATCTCAATGGTTTAGGCTCTTTTTATTGACTGCTCACAAAATTGATCACATACCTTCCGTTAAAATAAATAAATTTAAACAATAAATTGACGTTTAAGTTAAATTGACTGACCGGTTCGCTTGGTTGGTAGTGGCCCTGCCTTCCCAGCCAGAGGTCGTGGGTTTGATCCCCACCCGGGGCAAATATTTGTGTGATGAACATAGATGTTTGCTCTGTGTCTGGGTGCTAATTATCTATATAAGTATTTATTTAAAATTATATATGTATGTTTATCAGCCATCTGGTTTCCATAACACAAGCGAAAGCTTAGTTTGGGATCAGATCGTGCCGTGTGTGAAAATTGTCCCGAAATATTTATTTATTTATGTATTTAATATGCACTTTATGTCAAAGGAAAGTAGATATTACTTTATTTAGATAGGTAGGTAGTTTTAAACTTGTTGAATCTTAAATTATCTATTCCTTGATCCTTTTTCTTTACAGAGTTACTTTATCACAACACTAACATCGATATCTAAATTTTTCCATTCATAAAGTGAATGGTACATGCAAAATAATTTTCTGGAACAATTTTCCCATATTTTATACGAATTTGCGAAACAAAAATTTAAAATACGACGCGCACAAACCAATCCAATTTCATTCGTATGAACACATATAGTTAAACGGCTCTTTATGAATCTCTATTAGCAATACAAATCCATTTTTATATAGCTTTAAGCTTTATGATAATGGAATATTGTAAGTGCAGTTTACATAGATAAGTGTTATTAAATATTTATTGTGCTAAAACTATTAAAACATTGTGTGTTTATTGAAAAGCTTCTAGAATGTGTCCAGATTTATAACAAAAAGCAACTGTAATCATTTAGTAGTTTACGCTTAATATAAAACTCTTTTCTTTTTCCAATAAAAACAATATTACTTATGTTCATGTCTGTATTTTTTTTAAGAATTTAGTATCGCAGTTTTAATGTTAATACAGTCCTTTGACATCCCATCCTATCCTATCCTACTTATAATATTATAAATGCGAAAGTTTGTGAGGATGGATGTGTATGTGTATGTTTGTTTCACGCAAATATTACTGAACCGATTACAATGAAATTTAGCACACATATAGAAGGTAACTTGAATTAACGCATAGGATAGGTTTCATCCCGGAAATCCCACAGGATCGGGAACTATGCTGGTTTTTTTTTTAAAACGCGGGCGGATCCGCGAGCGGAAAGCTAGTCTTTCTATATTTTAGTTTGAGATTTTAACGCTATTCGTGTAAGGTTGACAAAACGTGAAACTGACATGCATCATAAATCCTGAAACCGGAGGACACGTTGCTGTACAAACTTAATGCATATTAACGACAATTAGTAAAATAAACTATAATTTTAACGTATCATTCGTGTTTAGCGTGTTAAATATATTTTTCTTTGTAAAATTCATAACTCATACCGAAACCTTCAAAAATTTTAAATTTTCATTGTTTTAATAAGATAAAAAAACTAAATTTGAAATTTCGCAGAATTGTTTTAATTTAGTTGTAATGAGAAAAAGAATTGTCTTTATCAAATTTAAAGTGAATTTACTTTACACTACTAGTGAATCTTAAGTGAATTTAGGTTGTTCGTTTTTTTCAATGGAAATAATATATCTTATATATAAAAATGAATCGCAAAATGTGTTGGTAAGCGCATAACTCGAGAACGGCTGAACCGATTTCGATAATTCTTTTTTTATTATATTCCTTGAAGTACGAGGATGGTTTTTATGTAGAGAAAACGTAAATATGTACCACGGGCGAAGCCGGGGCGGACCGCTAGTTACCTATATAAATGTAAAAATGAAACCCGTTTTCCTTGGCCACGGCATCACGCGAGAACGGGTGGACTGATTTCGATAATTCTTTTATTATTATATTCCTTGAAGTACGAGGATAGTTCTTATGTAGAGAAAACGTAAATATGTACCACGGGCGAAGCCGGGGCGGACCTCTAGTTAACAATATTATTACAACTAACTTACCTAATTACGGACATTGTGAATATGCCGAAATGAAATTTTAAGTCAATAGAGATATATAAGTAAATACAGAGAATTACAGATGCCGAACGGGAACTGTATTACCTAATTATTATTCATTAATTGTTAACTGTAATTTAAAGGACTGTTATAAATATATTAAAGTAAAATGGATTTTATTTTAGCCTCACTTTTGATTGAGATATTGTTATCAACATAACTAAACATTTTCTATTTCTTTATCACTACATAGTATAAAACAAAGTCGCTTTCTCTGTCCCTATGTCCCTTTGTATGCTTAAATCTTTAAAACTACTCAACGGATTTTGATGCGGTTTTTTTAATAGATAGAGTGATTCAAGAATATAATTTATTAGGTTTTAGACAAAGCGGGCGAAGCCGCGGCCGGAAAGCTAGTGTATTATAAATTGTTACTTTTCTATAAAGATTTAAACAAGAAACAAGTCCCGTTGCGTGAAATAGATTAAAATAATAATTGAAGAGAAATATAAATTCTATAGCCTCAGAGGTTTTCTTTATTAAGCCATATAACATCCTCTATTTTTCCGTATATGCATAACTAGCTTTCCGCCCGCAGCTTCACCCGCTTGGTCTTAACGTTAACAAATTACCTGACCGCCGTATTTAGTGTAAGTTATATTTAAGTGTTTGTATTTCTTGTTTTTTTTATCTTTAAGTGCAATAAAGTATGTATAAATAAATAAATAAATTATACACTAAAACCTTCCTCGAGAATCACTCTAAAATCTAAGTAGTAATTTTAAAGATCTAATCATAGAGATACATAGACGGCAAAAAGCGACTTTGCAGTGATGTTTTCTTATTGTCTTATAGATGTATTAAATAAAACGTAATATATCGTAGAATTCTATGAAAATCTATGCTACGACTTTTGCACATCGCTCACCTTTAAAAGAAGCAACTTATGACGTTAATTGTCTACTATTTTTAAAGGAAAGTTACTCACAAACTATTATATTGTGGGTACTTTATCTCATATTATAACGAAAATAAATATTATGGTAAAAACCCATATATGAAGTTGGAGAACTTGGTTGTTATATTTTATTAATTTTAAAATACAATGTGGCTACAATCTTTCACCAAAAATTAACTTTTAATGAGAACATTCTTAAAATGCATTTATTCAATAGCCAATGATTACTTACAAAAGAGTTTTATTTTAATGTAACTTTATTGTACAAAATTAACATAATATTGAGATAAAAAAATATTTTTCGTAAATAAGAATACTTCGAGCGAAGAAATGCTGAAAGTTTTCGATCTAGTAAGTATGTAAAAAATTACTTGTTGCTGTATTTGTTATTATAGTATATTGTTATCACTTAATTATATGTATTAAGATTTATAAGTTATTCAATTGTATTTGTATTTGTAGAACGACATTTATTTCACTCATTTTATACTGAATTTCGGTTATGACACAAAGTAACGACAAAAGTTAGTTTTATGTTCTTGACTCACTTCGTATCGTACAAAATTTTAAAGAATATTTGAATCATATATTATACTTTTAATACAATATTAGTAATTCTAAAAAATAAATGACCAATGTTTATTATTTCAAAAATAAAGCATAATGATTAAAACTTTTGGAAACTGATTACGTTTTTAAAACTTTATTTTATTATTCGCTTTTATGCCATAATAATTTCTAAACTAAATTTTACAAAAACCCTACTATTTTTCAAAAAACAGATAAAATATTCAAAACCAATTCTATTCTTAATTTTTTAATTTCTAAAATTCCAAAATCCTGGCTGCACGCATTTAAAAAAAGAAAAATAAAACTTCTACTCACGCCAAAAGTGCAGGTGCTCGTTCAGGAACCACTAGCAGCGCTGCTACCACGCAAAGTACGATGGGGCGGGCGGAGCGCGGACTTTTAAAACCCGCCCATAGATCTAGTTAGCGCGGAGAGCGTGGGACGAACGTACGTAGGTACATTATGTATATTATACGTTTCTAGTTATTGATACATTTTAAACTGAATAAGTAATGTTGTAGTGCTGGTGTTTAAAGCACACATATTATGACGATAGTAACTTTGGACAACTTATTTTGAATATTTTCGTTCAATATCAATACTTCCTCCTCTTATAAATATAAAACATCCATTTTTTATGAAAGTATCATTAAATAGCACTTAACGATATACCCTAACATTGTACTAGTTATAATTTCATCATGATATAGAGGTATGGCTCTCTCGAAGTTATCAATTACGATTGTTTTTAAAACAAATCTGTAATATAATTAGCTACGTTTAATTACTAATGAAGAAATAAATAGCATTTATTAATCATAGGTTACACTTTTACACAAATATTATAATATCTAACTACGTACTTAGTTATCGATTTAACAATACATAAGATTAATAAAAACTGTAATATTTTAACACAAAATCTATCAGCTCTATACATTCGTAGCTCTACACAGAAAGCTAACTTCAACCACCGACTTCAGGGTTTAGGGGAGGAACGAGACGGCGCATGTGCCTCTCGCTCTCACACCATACACACTCAAGATATTAAAATTGCAATCAGTTGATTATGGAGTTGTTATTCAGTTGATTATAGGAAGCACTCGAAGCTTTTTAATTACAGCTGTTATCACAGATCTGTAATGATTCCCATAGGTTATTTTGATTTTTCAATCTGGTAGCTAACAAACTTTTGACAGCTACTATCGTTATTGTTTTGGCGGGAATAAATTGTTAATTATGACTTTTATCGTAACGTCACAACAACGTTTATGAAGTGTTACCTAATTATTGAAATTGTTATATTGCAATCAATGCTTTGATAACATTATATTAGGCAAAATATTATATACATAAAAATATATATAAGTATTAGATGAATAGTAAATAATATGAAAATATTAATAACTGGATTTTCCTTTACGAATTTTATTACTTGCATCGTCCCGAAACATTCTACCTTTATATTTTAATCTTATAGTTAATTATTTATATCCTTTGTAATAAAACGATGAAACCTTTAATAGAAAAATATTTTAGGCTTTTAAAAGCTTTTATAAAATAAGCTAACAAATTCAATTACAATCAATAGCAATATAGTTTACTCTTTCACATGAACTTTCACTCCAATTAATAAAACCCACGACCTGAACTTTATATTGTTACAATTAAAAATAACTCTGTAAAAAACTAAACGTTTTTTAATTACGTTATTGACAAACTTTCATGAAATTTTCGCGATATAATCTTAGAAATAGTTCATTTAAAGCTTTTTGAGTCTAAACCAAAAATATGTTTGTTTAATTTTATTGTTTTTCTTTCACAGTGTTACACCCAATGTGTTGTTCACTTCGATATCAAGAAATAATCTTTCTTCTTAATTTACTATTTCACATCCTGATGTCATCACAAATGTGTAAATTAACTTTAATTTACAATCTATCTACATCTTCTTATATATAAAATTCTCGTGTCACAATGTTAGTCTGCATACTCCTCCGAAACGGGTGGACCGATTCTCATGAAATTTTCTGTGCATATCGGGTAAGTCTGAGAATCGGCCAACATCTATTATTATGTACCACGGGCGAAGCCGGGGCGGACCGCTAGTAACTGTATAAAAATAGTCCTAATGTACTTCGTTATTGATTTCAGAAGTAATAAATTGATAGAACTTTTCAACGTATATATTATTTAATATGAGTTTATAAAATTTTATAGTCAATCGTAGTAATTCTATAAAAACACATTAACAAATCAATTCTGTTTGTAACTTCGTCATGCTTAATATTTAGACTATAGCTAGATTTGAATAAAAATAGATACATATAATACTAGCTTTCCGCCCGCGGCTTCGCCCGCTTTGTCTAAATCCTAATAATTAATAATATACTCAAACCTTCCTCTTGAATCACTTTATGTATTAAAAAATCCGCATCAAAATCCGTTGCGTAGTTTGATAGAAAGCATACAAAGAGACATAGGGACAGAGAAAGCGATTTTGTTTTATACTATGTAGTGATATTCATATACAATCCAGAAAATCTGCAGTTATATAAAACCCTGTATATTGTAATTCCAATCAATAAGTTCTTCATTCCTTCAACACCTAACTATCTAGGAACTTACGTATACTAAAATAATTAAATTACCGTCGAAACAATGCATTTAACTTCGTGGATTTACTTTAGATAATTCGAACAGTTTACAATCGAAGCGGTTCATTGGATCTTTGTGATACTGTAGTCAAAGTGACTAATGCTACACGAACTTGAAGTCAAAATAAATATTAGTGGTTATATTATATGTACATATAAGATTGATTATTGATATATTTAGATAATATGTAACTTCATGAAAAATCCTGTTTAATATACCTTTATCTAGGTAAATGAAAGACCTGTGTGTAACAAGGCCACTCATAATGTTTATATTATAAACATTAAATTACGTTATTTATAAATATAAAGCAAATAAACCAGATGTATCATTTCAATGGTCACTTCAAGGACAATTTAGAAATCATGTTTAAATTATATATTTTATTGCTGATTAATAAATCTCAGTTTCAGTGGCTAGTACTTGATGTATGTACCAAAGTTCATACGTGTAAAAATAAGTTAAATAATACGCTCATTGGAATCTCTTGTATTCATATTAAAAATCCCCTGTTATTTATGCATCCTGAAAGTTTAAGAAACAGATCTACCGTAGATACAATTAAACTGTAATTGCTTCTGAAGACAGTATATTATATGCATTCACAATTCACATATACTTCAAGGTACCATTGTCCAATTTAAACGTTGGACACTGGGCGACAATACTGTATCATTTGTTACTATCACAAAGGAACATTATTGTAAGATACAACTACATTAGTGGACCTCAGAGTGAATAGCATTCATCATACAGGACATGTAAGGGGGATTAAGTGTACTGTAAATTCTGTAATCTATTTGTTCAATTCCCTTTTAATGTATTTTTGGACAAAACATTACGAGCTATAGATGTATGACAGACTCTTAAGCTAGTTGTTTTTCAGAAGTATGTGTGTAATTACTACAAAAGTAAATTTGAAATATCCAACGTATTGCATAATGTATTGAAATGTTTATCCTACTAATATTATTAAGGCGAATGTTTATTACTACTACACGCAAAAACTGCTGAACCGATTTTCATGAATTTTGGCACACACATAGGATAGCTTTTATCCCAAAAATTCCACAGGAACGTGAACTAAGCGGGTTTGTCTTTGAAAGCTAGTTATAGATATTTTAAATTGTTTAATTTTTTTTTACTGTTACAAATAAAGGGGTGCGATAAACAGGTTGTACCTAATGGAAAAGTTCTGTGATAATGCCTTATTGTAATAGTCAGTTGATAACAAATCACAGTTAGTAATAATGATTACATTGCTGATAATAGCCCGGGTTAACTAAATAGAAACCAACACAGAACATACCTCTCTTTATATGTTCTGTGGAAACCAACTATAAATGGGTTGAACAGCTGTATTTCAATTGAATCGTAGGTACCTACTAAAAAAACAAGAAAAATACAAATCTTTCCTGTTATTGTTGTACCGTAGTTTCGATGTACCTATGCTGGTTTTGTTACCAATTTTAGGTCTACTAACTAAATATTTAAACTTTAAGAAAAACACTCATTTTGGTTTGGTAATCCATACTAATATTATAAATGCGAGAGTAACTCTGTCTGTCTGTCTGTTACTCAATCACGCCTTAACTACTGAACCAATTTGCATGAAATTTGGTATAGAGACATTTTGATACTCGAGAAAGGACATAGGCTACTTTTTACCCCTGGAAATAGGATAGGTTTTATCCCGGAAATCCCACGGGAACGGGAACTATGCGGGTTTTTCTTTGACTGCTAGCTAATAATAAATAAACATATCTACAACATTTTCCTTAAATTTCAACGGAATGAACTATTTAATTTGGCGAAAAATCTAACTCGATTTTAAAAGTTTGTCGACGAAAGCGTGAAATTTACTGAAATTATTCCGTGAATTTCACAAATTTGCATTATATTGTTAATATTTAGTATCCCAAAGGACGTCGTCGACATTTTAGAATTAGCCATGATAATTGTTGCACAAACTTTTTATGATTTTTTTACTTTTTCGTGTCCAAAATGGTTATATTTTCTATTCATATAAAAGTTATTTATCTGATGTTTGATTTTACGCGAGTATTATACATTTAGAAATTAAAGACTTTTTAACTAAGACTCAATGTGTCTCCCCGTGACCACGCTCGTTGTAAAGTGTTCGAAACGTCGGGAAAATAATAGAATGAATAAATCGCGTTTAAAATCCGTTAAAAAGTCTTTAATTTCTAAAATTATTTATGCTTATTATATTATTCTATACATTAAATATTAGAGCAACAAACATTAGGTTTGTATAAGTAAATACTAGTACTAATTTTAAAGGGCTGGTAACAAAACAAAGGCTTTATAATTTACTAGCTTCCGCCCACGACTTTGTACGTGCATCCCCGTTTTTCCCCGTTCCCGCAAGAATTTCGGGAAATCCTTTCTTAGCGGATGCCTACGTCCTAACATCTACCTGCATGCCAAATTTCAGTCCGATACGTAGAGTGGTTTGGGCTGTGCGTTGGTAGATCACCTTTAAGTTTTATATAATACTAGCGGTCCGCCCCGGCTTCGCCCGTGGTACATGTTTACGTTTTCTCTACATAAGAACCATCCTCGTACTTCAAGGAATATAATAAAAAAAGAATTATCGAAATCGGTTCAGCCGTTCTCGAGTTATGCGCTTACCAACACATTTTGCGATTCATTTTTATATATAAGAAGAAGATAATACATAGATTTCATACATCATCTATTAAACCTTTAGTAAACATAAAGAACTTTTGACGCACAATCTTTGACAACAGATTAAAAATAATATCAAGATTATATTACATACAATTTATAGCTAATTCTCATCAATTAAGTTACATAATACTTACACTATCCAAATGACCTTCATTATAAAAAATTGCCTCATATCTTAAAACACAAATAAGGCTTTCCTTTCACTTCTCTTGACTTGAAAAAAAAAATAACGGTATCAGGTCACTAAATTCGAATGTGTTACTAAAGGGGGCGTAGCTCAGATGGTAGAGCGCTCGCTTAGCATGCGAGAGGTACCGGGATCGATACCCGGCGCCTCCATTCTTTTTTATAAATCCTTGACAAGAAATATTATCAAATCTATTCAGTTTTATTTTTTGAACATAATCTATTTTTATAGGATAAGAGGAAAATGGGGTATTAAAACTACAGCGAAATAACATTAATTTTACTAATAATGAAATAATTAAAGTAGTAACCACAGTTAGAAAACTGAATCCATACTAATATTATAAATTCGAAAGTAACTCTGTCTGTCTGTCTGTTACTCAATCACGCCTAAACTACTGAACCAATTTGCATGAAATTTGGTATGGAGATATTTTGATACCCGAGAAAGGACATCTACTTACTGGCTACCTTTTATTGCGAAATATGTACCACGGGCGAAGCCGGGGCGGACCCCTAGTAATAATATAAGGGCAAAATTGACATTGAACTTATGATTTAATACACTATTAAACCAAGTACTAGGCGATTCCTATATCCAACTTACGAATAAATTTCCTCGTCTAGCACATGTCTAACAAGATAATTTTACCAGCCATGCGACTGTCGCTCTTAATAACAGCTAACAACATTAGTCACCGACCATGACCATTCACAAGTCATTTTCATAAACACTAGGTTTCTCCGTCCTACTGTTCATCAGTTGCATCAAGTCCACCTTCTGCATTGTCACCCGTACGAGGTCCTTCAAGATCTTCCGTATATCCATATCCTGGGATATTAGGCTCTTTATATTATCCTTAGTGAATCCTAGATCGCGTCTCGCGAAGAACGGTGCGTTGCGGGCACGAGGTCGCGTCGGTCGAGAAGGTTCAATTTTCCTTGGCTGCTGGACCGGGAACGGCTGTCTCGGTTGGTTCATTGGCATGGTTCTTCCAGAGTTTGTCTGAGTGCACTCATCCCCACAGCACATGGTACAACACATTTTGCACTCTTGAGGCTTCTTTGTGGTCGTGGTAGGTTCCACCGCTCTGAGCTGCAAGGGCTTTGGGGGATCCTTTTTGTGCTGGCAGTCTTGATAGTATAGGACATTTTCTATGCTCTCCTCTGATGATGAATCTCTGTATCTCTTTCTACAGAGTATAATTGATAAATGCAGTAAAATAACTGCCTGAAAATAGATACACCATTTGTACATACACGTAATAGAAGATAATACTAAATATTTTTGACTTTAATTTTCATTCATATTTGTTTACTTACCTTTACAACGAAAACATTGCTAGTAATCCTCTGATTACGAAATACACGCACTCTAGTAAAATTATCATAATTTTAATATAAAATAATAATAAATAAATAAATATACGCACCACTTGAAAGGCTTGCATTCTGATGCAAAATGTTCGATGCAATACAGAACATAATATCGGGTTTGTGTTTTTGCAAACAATGAAGTGTTTAAGAACTGCTTTTGATACAAACAATTTCATACTTACATAAGTATGGATACTGAACATATTTTACCGTATCACTTTCTAGATACACTTTCCCAAACCTTATCTATAGTTTCAGTATAAAAACGATATTTTAGTATAAAAATATTGTAATATTTCACGTTTATTTTTCTTTCCCAAACTAAAAGAATCGCCTGATAAATATTTATATCTGTTGTTTCTTGCACATACTTGATCAAAATCGAACAAAAACTACAATAATAAAATAGGATTTTATTAACATCTCATGAAAATATATAAACAACTGAATATCAAATATCTCAGTCCCGAAATCAAAATCTTTGTAAACTATACTCGAATTTTACGGACAGGATTTTTCTTAGACGGTTCAAAAATACCATTTCTCCTGTACCATTGAACTTTTTCTACAATAGCACTGTATAATGGTAAATAAATATTATTAGGATTAACCTTTTTTTTCTTCTTGCTCTCTTAGATCCTGGCAATAATAATACCACCATGGCAACACTAAGGATTTTCCCGCGCTATTTGACGCCATGAAGGTGCAGAAGTCCTTATTTGGTACTTTGAGGTTAGGTGAATTTCCTTGTAAATCGGGTAATATGGATGGTCTTGGATGGGTGTATCGTAGTTTGTTAGCAGATAACCGACGAGGCATAGCAATGTGTAGACATGATAGTAATATCATAACCTGTGAATAGGTACGAATCAATGTAAACCATATTCTTTAGTAATGGAAGCACATTGGAATTTCCCGCCTTTTAACTCAATCTTGAAAACTTGTAAAATGAAAAATATTAGCTTTCACAGTTTTCATACGAAAAATCATCATAAAATGAAATCTAAAAAAACTTCAAAAACATATTATAATATTAAACATATTTTTCCTACATAACCTACATATTATGAAGAAATTAATAAAAAATAATAAAAAGAGAATCAATTTACCTGGATATACATTCTCACGATAATATTTGATACCTAGGTGTAGATTTACAACTTTTTTAGTTTAGGCGTTTAATTATCCAATTAACATAAAAATATAGGTAATAGCCATTATTATGACAAATCCAGTAATTGTGTTTGAAATATTTTTATTTCAAAAGGTAATTTCTTATTAAAAAAATTAAGCGCGTTAATCACATAAAAATTGTTTCATTAATTTATCTTGAATACAAACAATGAATTTCATTTCTTATGTTTTAAAACCGCTCTCAATAAATTGAAAATGTTTTTTATCAGGCGCTGATTTTTATCCAATTTTTATTAGAATTTTTATTACCTAGAATGTATAGAATTGTATCATGATTTAAAATTTGTTTAGACTCATTGACGATAAAATAGTTTATTAAATTTTATAAACAGACATCGTTACTGAGTTGAAATAAGTACCTACTGAATAAAGATAATATTATTTATTCAAATTTTCTTACAGGCGCTTAATTATTTATTTATTTGTACTATAGTTTCGTGACATATTTTTCAGTCGGTATCATACAGTCGGTATAATAAATTTGTCCTACACTTTCATTGCAATTTCATAAGGACATTAAGAAAAATAAAATGTATGAAAATACGCTACATCGTTATTTTATTGCTCTCTTTAATGAATACATACATATTATATTATTACTATATTTCACCCTATTTTTTCAAATATAGTATTTACAAACTAACATTGAAAATTGGATCAATAATACAACATTCACATTACAATTCACAACGATACAACTTTAAAAAAAAACCGGCCAAGTGCGAGTCGGGCTCGCGCACAAAGGGTTCCGTAGCAGCAAATATAATAAATTACAGTTAAATCAACCTATCTCAAAAACTATAAGAGATACTTTGATCAAACCAAAAATCGTTGAAAGAGTTAATTAGCATGCATCACCTCTATTTTTTTTAGAATTTTATACCCCGTAGTTATAAAAATAGAGGGGGGGGGACATACTTTTTACGACTTTGAGAGCTGATATCTCAAAAACCGTTCACTTTAAGAAAAATGTTTTTTAGAAAACTTTATATCATTTTAAAAGACCTTTCCATTGATACCCCACACGGGTATGTACATCGAAAAAAAAAATTTCATCCCTCAGTTACATGTATGGGGGGCCCCACCCCCAATTCTTTTTTTTACTATTTAGTGTCATATTTTTGTAGCGGTTCATACAACACATATTCCCATCAAATTTCATCACTGTAGTACTTATAGTTTCCGAGTAAATCGGCTGTGACAGACGGACAGACGGACAGACGGACAGACGGACATGACGAAACTATAAGGGTTCCGTTTTTGCCATTTTGGCTACGGAACCCTAAAAAGAACAAAAATGGTATGCAAATGATCTTTATTTAAAATAATGTTCACTTATTTCAACATTTCTTAAAATATATCAAGTTAACAAAGGTATTGTATAATATGAGGAATAAGAGACGGAACATAAATATTGAAGTTGGCAACTTTCAATTGTATTTCGGTAACAATTAAAAGTATATTTGGGAAGTTTATCAAACTTTGAATAATATTTTTAAGGTATTCATGTTTCTTAAAATATATTCAGAGTAATTTTGTACGTGGATTTCTGTCTATTTGTTATGACAGATAATTTTAGAAACGATATAGTTTACCTTTAATTTGTTTATCTTTACCTTTAATAATTTATAATATAATGGTACGTACTAAAGTATATTAAAGCACGCTCCAGTATTGTATGTTATGTCCTTTT
>CAJQZN010019376.1:0-13988 GCA_907164685.1 Colias eurytheme | reverse complement strand
TTCTATATCATGATTTCTCACAGTTAAAGTCGTTTTAAATGAGGATGTCGAGGATACAGACAATAACCAGACAACATTTTATGTTTATTATTTTTAATAGGAATATAAAGTGGAATATTTTTCTAGTGTCAAGCAATAAAATATATATTATATTGCTATTTCAGACGTCAACAAACACATCAACGCCAAATGAAACGGGAAAAATGAGCGGAGCGTAGAATTGCAAAAAATAAGTGATCGTAAAACTCTTCCGAAATACTAATTTTTCCCATCGTTTCTAGTTCTGGCTTGAGAATCCAATAACCTTAAAGTTTTAAGCAATATTTCAACTAACGGAAAAGATTTAACACGTCATGGTAAATAAATATAATAGACACATAAAAAATATACAGGTAATGAAAATCGTGCTACTTATAAATTAAATTTAAAATAAACAAAAGCACATCAATAGTCTCCATTAAAGTAAAGTAAAGTAAAGGTCAATCTTGTCTTTCGAGAGATTTTATCAGCCCTTCAAGAGAAAAGTGGACGCGCGCAAGTGGAAAACATCAGAGATTGACGCGCTTCATATTAAAACATCTTGATTCATGATGCCCGTCATTTTGAGCTGGCGATCATATCTGTGAGTCAGGTTTCGGAGAAATTACCACTATCGAGTTACATCTAAATACTACCGGGTTAAGTGCTTAGGAGATACGCACAGTGATACGGTTTTTTTCTTAATTGAACGTGATGATAATCGTATGAGCGCTTTAATGGTTCATTGTTGTTGATGGAATTGTACGCTCTTTTGTTCGTAACGTTTCTCAATACGACATACGGTCTGATTTTTTTGTTATCTGTTCTCTACACATGTGATATCTTGTTATTGTTTAATTGTACAAAAAATTGAATGAAGAGGCAAAATTAACATGTATTGCTATTGATTCGTTCACATGACAAAACGTTTAAGTCTTTTATTTCGATTCTAATTACTCATAATATTCTTTAAAATTTGAGCCCCAAATTGATTTCTATAGTGCAATTAGTTACAAAATCTGTTATGTTAATAATATCCATTCTGACTCCGATAAGCGAAGATTTGATTTATACGCTTGCCGCTATTTAATATCAATTAATAAAAATAAATTACCGCAATCTCTGAGAGGCGCGAAGTGTTTTCGAAAATAGGCGTTTGTATAATTAATAATTATAATTATATGTCGTAAATTAAAATTAATCGCTGGTTACGTGTACAAGTTACTGGCAAGATTAATTGTAGAAAAGGAGCATTCTTGACAAGATCATAATCAAATTTATAACAGCGTGCTCTACTGATGACAGTATGAGAAGTGTTTGAGCATTTCTCACTATTTCTCTTGTGAATTATAATTTATCAAGACATCCGTATTGACGTCGGTGGAAAATCTTATATATATAAAAATGAATCGCAAAATGTGTTGGTAAGCGCATAACTCGAGAACGGCTGAACCGATTTCGACAATTCTTTTTTTATTATATTCCTTGAAGTACGAGGATGGTTCTTATGTAGAGAAAACGTAAATATTATGTACCACGGGCGAAGCCGGGGCGGACCGCTAGTAGTAAATAAAAATAATTTGGAAAATCCAAAAGTGCACGCCTCATAATTTTTTTTAATAAATATTTATTAATTATTATTTTTGTTTATTTAATAACAATTAAACCACATCGAATCAGACCCTGAAAAATGAAAGGGCTCTATTCCTGAGCATACTTAAGCGTAAGAGAAAAAAAAAGACTCGATTAGTAAAGTATTTCGGTCGCTATCGTGTTAACAAGAAAAAGGATCCGCACATACAGACACACGGACGTCCAAGACAGAACTTTTTTAAACTGTTTTTTAACTAGTTTATATAACAAAAATGACATCAAAAATATCATGAACGTTAAAAATAGTGTTTTTTCTTAATATGTGTGTGTATGTATTATCTTACAAGTGCAATGTATGATACATAAAGACATTTTAAGTTTGAAAAATAAGATGTTTTGCGCGAAGTGACAGTAGTACCCACCTCAACGCTTCGCTTATGAGGCGTGCAATAAGCATACATTTGAAGCTGATCTGCGTACACATAAAATGACTCATAAGTGAATGACTAAATCCGTTCAAACTTTAAAAGATGAATACCTACTAATTGATAAGGTTGCCTTATAAACTCTATTATTTAAATAATAAAAATTTTCCTACGTATTTTTGTTGTTGTTGTGAAGGGCAATTAATAAATAAGATAAATAAAAATACATATTTGCCAAATTACTTCTAAACCGTTTCAGCTGATCTTCGCCATTCGGCTCGATACCACACTTATTGCGAGATAACTATCTTTTTCTTCCGCTCTTCTCTAGTATTACCATACTGGCCAACTTCCTTGTCACAAGGGTCAACGAATTTAGTTCGTGTCAGTTCAGTTAAGTGTTTATAAGTGCCTAATGTAATAGATGTTTGATAAACTCTTTGGCTTGTATTTTTTTGGGTTTATTCATTAGCATTAAAACACCTATCAATTATAATTATAGCCTTAATGGGCGACCACGCGTAAGCAGCAGTAATTAGATTAAGCCTTGATTTGGAATAAACGTGAGCCAAAAATCATATCAAAACTTTCATGTCATGTGAAGTGTGATGTTGTCAAGCCAAAAGAACCTACATCTAGTTTTTGTACAAGTTTTTTTTACGTTGTTCTTATATTTAACGAGTTTACTTTCAAATTAGCTTTCTTGTAGTGGTAGATTTTATATATCTGGCATAAATATGTATCTGGCTTAATTTTGGATATTTATTTATTTCGAAATAGGAAGTTTTGCTTTCATTTCAATATAGTACTCGTTTATAAAGAAATAATGAAAAGTACCTACCTACTGTGTATTTTTTCTGCAATCGCAATTATTCTCTTGCTTTTTTCTTTTCTACACCTTGCTATAAACTAGAATATTATTTATCACTAAAGCTTTCTATAAAGTTATATGAATTTAAATTAACTGTTTTAAGTTAACGTTATGAATTAAAATTTTAATAAAAAAATAGTTACCCCAGTAACAATAAGTAATTAAACGGTAACACCGATAAATTTAAGAAGTCGTGAGAATAAATATATCTTTTTTGTAATTAAAAAATATTTTCTACCATGAGACCAACTTTTGGTTTACAACATTCTCGGAACTTATCAAGTACTCCAAGAAACGATATTTTTCATTGTTGACAGAATGATAACTCCATTAATATAAATAATATGAAAAGGTTTATACTTTCACTCTATAGATGTCACATTTTAATTGTTTTTCTTTGAAACGGCTTTTAAGCCGATCAATCTTTCGTAAACATAAAAGACTTGAATGAATGAACTTACAAAAACATTGTAGCTACAGTAATTACTCATTTCCACACAAAATCTTTAATGCGTACGTCAGTGAGAATTTTAGGCCTGTCTTCACTCTGATGGATAGATGAGCGTTATTTAAACATTTCATATTCAGCAAATTATATTTATATTTGCGTGCAGAAAATACTTTCCGCATGAGATTTGCATTAATCAAGGAATTATTAACTTTATTGTGTCTTATCAATTTAGCCTACGTTTTAAGTTTCAGTTATTTAATTAAGAGACATTTTACATGAAATATTTGTGATTATACCAAAGTTTTTTAACCACTTGATAAAAGATGGCAATTAATCTTATCATAGCGTTAAGTAGGCAGTCTTTTAAATAACTAATGTATTGCCAACGTTAGAAGCAATCGGCATAATATGGCTGTTCTAACATAATATGTTCGTTTAAATCTACTTTTTAATGTTCTTAATTTCTTTTTAATAATAATATTGTCTAACACGAAGTATTCTGCAGGTATTGTACCTATGTATATTATGTTTTTTCTGTGAATTCACTAGAATAGACGACATCGACCTCTAAACTTGTGTCAGTCAGGATCATAAAGAGACTACGAACAAAAACAAGTACAATAATCTAATTACAATGTATTATATCCAAGTCCACGGTCGTCAATGTTTTGCCTCGTAAATGTTCAAAGTCAATGAAGGCGTTCACATTGTATTCACTTGGTATCTTTGTGCGTAGTCATAAGGCGAGTTCACACAGAGCGAGCAGGAAAATACATGTGCATTTTCCGCGGTCGAGTTATGTCCACACTGACTGAGTTGCTTCGCGTAGGAATTCATTTCAAAATTTAAAGCTATTTGTTTTTTAATTCAAAAAAATACTGTCTGGCAGGACTTTTTTATACCTACTACATAGTTATATAGCATAGAAATAAAGAAGAACCATATAAAATAGTAAATTTAGTATACATATTTATTGTAACGTATGCATGACGTCATCACATCCTTTTTCGTTTTTCTCTTAAAATATACTATTAATAAAATTCTGTGGTCATAGTAGCAAAATGATGATATTATTTTTTTATTTGATTTAAAACATGAAATGTTCTAATCGCTTTGCTGCTCTCTCTCTGTGGATCTGCCTTATTTTGATGGGAAACGTTAATTAATTGTTACGAATGGTTTTCTAATGTCGAACCCCAAGGCTCTTAACATGTAATCGATTGTTATTGCTTTAGTGCGTGCATACGTAGACTCTGCATGGAGAACGCGTTAATTAAACTTTTATATCAATGGGCTATGGACTATAAGTGTCAATAGAACAATACATTTGAATGTAACTGTTGTAGGCGGTGTATGGTCGTTTGGTGACGGGAATTGGTTTTCTAAGAAGGGTGATTGTCTTTTAAATTGTTTATTTTCTTCTTGATTAGTTGTTCAACTCAATTGTCGGTGTATATAGAGCTTTTGTTGAGAGTTTGAAATAGATAATAGATTCGGTAACAAACTATTTAAGATTATACCATGCCAATATACTATGACAGATTTCCTATGCTAGTCGAGTTTATAACTAAAAAGCAATGTTTCACTAACCCGACTAATAATATGAAACACAAATTGAATGGAAGAATATATTATAATTAACAATATCTACTAATTAATGTTATATGTATGTTAACTAACCATTCTTAAATTAGACAATTAAAATCCATGTATTTACTCAGATTTGCAAATTACTATCATAAGGCCCTTTCAGTTTAAGGTTTTCACCTGGCTTTCTAATAACAGTTATAAAATATATTAAAATGATCACTCAAAATGTAATAGTTGTATATAATTATCCAGAAAATTACTAGTAATGTTGTGTGATGTTAGACTAAGGAATACATAATAATTATACATAATATTCATTATCATTTATCATTATGTTATGAGCTCTTGGGAACATGTTGATTAATGTCAGTATGAATATTTATGTGTTCTCCAAAAAGCCTAGAACAATATTTTATAGTCTTTGTAATTTCATTATAAAAAAATGATATAAACTTTAGGGCAGTATATCGTATGTAGAGCTTTAAGATAAGCTTAATTTCAATATTTTAATAAAAAGAGAACATGTTCATATTTCGATTGCATTCATATCTCAGAATTAATGTCTTTTCGTCGATAATTTGCAATGTGTTGACGTTTTGGTTAATGCGACTGTCGATATCTGCATATTCAAAGGTGCCGCGATTCGATTTAATAATAAAATTCGAATAATTCGATTTAAGGCCAATATCATAGATTACGGAAAATCGAAAGTATCGGTTCATTTTTCAATCATGTACTTTAAAAGAGAGGGTTTATGGTTTTTGGATGTGTAATTTTGAGTAATATGATCCGCCCATTGTATAAAAGTTACGGGGTTTTTTAATTTTACTGCATTGACATTTGGTTTTCATTACACATTTTATTTTATTACTTGATGATTTGGCGGTGGTAAAATATCGGATATTATTTTAAGTTACAACGTTTTTATTGAATAAACTTTGGAATTACGGGTCTTCGTAACAATTATCCTCAATAAAACTCTACCTGTGTCCGTTTTGTGTAAGTATAAGAACCAATGGTTGAGAATAATTGTTGTTTGACTTTTGAAGCTCTGCAAATCTAGAACGCCTAGTAGAGATTTTAGAAAACAGTCCGTTAATTATTATTTATTCCGATGCTTTTGGCATTTATTGGTCATAATCTTCTTTTTTAAACAATCAACATATTTATAAAAAGGAAACTATACCGTATAAATTTAAAAACTAGACCTATAAAAAAGAGTCGAGAATTTTGTATCCGCCAAATTTGTCACAAGAATGCGTAGATACCGTTTTGGCAGCTTTCGTCAACTAGAGCCAACGTGCCCCTTTATGGGTTATCATTTATCTCACTAGATACTTATTTCGCTTATTATTCCACTTTCTAGTTCAAAACGCGTCCCCTGTTGTGATTTTATCTAGAATAGAAGTACCTAGTTAGTTTTTATACGTGGATGTCAGAATATTATTGGGCAGTAAAATTTGTTTTTATGTTCAAAAGAAACACATTTTAAATTAATAAATAAACTGTCTTGCGGTTTCAGCCTGTTTAAAACGATGGCCAAAAACTTTCATCCTAAATATAGGTACATACATACAAAAAGGAGCTGATCTAAAGTCGGTTTCTAAAAACGTTGTTTGGCACGACATCAGTAAATATTTAAAAAATCAACTATTTGTCGAGCTAACATTGACTACTCAAGTATTCCATTTTCTTTATGGGTCGGTGCGTATTATAATATGTACGTAAGCAATACGTACTTAACTGTTGTTTATATAACAAAGATTATCAGTACGAACTAGTTGTGGAGTTGTTTGTACATTTTGTCTTATTATTTCTAATACGCTAAGCAAACTTTTCTCTTTATGGGAATTTCTCTTAATAAATACAAGTAAGATTTTTTAAAGTATCCTGTGCTGACTTACCTTTTTCATACTGATATTTATTACACTTTGTTTTACATACATAAATTAAACACGCAATGAAAATAAACTATGGTACCAGAAACATATTTAATATCATCTGTATCATCAGAAACATAATATCTATTTGTTTCAGGGTTCTAACGACTCTAGCGCAATTATTTAATAATAGTAGATAATAATAATTAGTCATTTATCATTTCAGAATACCTAGTTTTAAGTTGAATTATTACCTCAATTAGATTTCGTAATAGATTATTTATTGTAAAATAAATTTTGTTGACGCCTCTACTAGAATGGCAATTAATCTTTAAACTATTATAGCGTTCCTTTTAAGATAGAAATACGATATTATGAATGTTTTGTGATAATAAATTACAACCATGCGTATAATAGCATATCTTTTTTATGTATTAACCGGTTATGGATTCCGTAAATGAATGGTTTTTAATTAATCTTCCAATACACAAGTAATTTATATGACTAGCAACTTGGAGAAAAATAACGTTTTACTTTGTTTATAGTCTGTTGTTACTACGTTCGTGGGAAATGTAAAATATTGTTCGCACTAGCAAAAGTAACATGATAGGCTGGTATTCATTTACATCATAAGACGATTATAAGAGATATTATGTGAATATATTATCCCACGTTAAAAATTTATTCATTTCTCCGTCAAATTTACTCAGTTTTATAGGCCTGAATGCTAAGTGGTTTTTTTTATCGACGAGCCCAAAAACAACGGACGTTCTTAATTAGTAGCGAATTCTTTTCTATTTTTTACGTCGTAGGTCATATCTTTTATTTATTTTGCACATAGTTTAAAGTATGTAGTTGATATAGCAGTACTAGTTGAGACAAAATAAATAATGAGATAAATATTATAAAAATATTTTTGCGAGTTTTAATAAATAAAAATTATATATGCGTCCTGCAATCATATTATTGCAGTAGTTTTTCTTATTTTACTTTCAAACACATTCGTAAAATAATCAAATTGACTTAACATTCCCTGTTATTATAGAGGTGTGAAAAAATTTGTAACAAGTGAAAACTTTTTTTACTTTTCTATTTTCATAACCTGTACTCTTACTGTACTGTATTGTATTGTTGTGGTTATGAAGCTCTATGACAATGTACAAAGCTAAATTTGCATTTTAATTAGCGAAATTAGTGATAAGCATCTAAATGGCCGGCTACAGGTTGTGTTAAATCTTGGATATACGTTATCCGCGTAGACGTAGTTAGTGAAATGCGTCGAGGTTCGTGACTGTGATCTTAACACTCACACTGACCTATTAACAGGGTCACAAAAAGTAAAGCTACGCCTTGTATTTTATATCACGCACGTTTGCATAGAAAGCGCAGTTTTTCCTCTAACTCAATATTAGTAGATTTATGTAGTGTTTACCCGCTAGGCTCGGATATCGTGATATCGGCTTAAGCTTTCCTCGTTGCGCTTAATACGTAAAGACAAACAATTATCAATACCTATCTAATATATTGAGCTTGAGTAACTAGTGCTAAATAAACATAGAATACCAATCTCTTAATCTCTCTTAAAGAATTCTTGTATTTGATTCGAAGATGTTTTATTATTATAGCGCAGAAGTGTTTCAAATCGTATATGGTTATAAAATTCACTTGTCCCATGTTTCATGGTGACACGGTGTTTAATTTTTAATTGCTATATAATTAAAATCATCTAGCAGTTAGTTACGGTATATTTAACGATTATTATGTAAAAGCGGAGATAATTGCTCAAGCTCTTAGAAATACGGAAGTGTGAGGAGGAAATATTTTATAAGCAGTTTACGCTAGTATTGACCTCATGCCTTATTTGACCTTATAGGTACTATTTGTTAACCAACAGGTGTATAATTGATTTCCTATTTTTCTTAATTGATTGAGGAAATCGATGTTGACATCATGATAATAAATATACTTTGTAGTACAAAAATAACATTACTAGACAATAATTAGTTGTATAAACCTCAAATAAAGATTTTAGGTTCAAAATAACCATAGATATTTTTCACAGTACAATATTTACACCTAAGTAGAGATTTTTAGCTAGATCTTCACATTTATTTAACATACATTCAAGTCACGATGAATCGTAAAAACAAAGTATTGTAATTGTTGATCAATCAAATACCAAAGATTATCCGTGAATAATTTGCTATTTAGGTAGAATCAATTATCAACTTTGTATCGTGCTGAATTAAAGATTCAGTAAAATGTATTTTATGTTCGAGTAATAAGTACAAACCTAATTTATAGGAAGAGGTTGTTATGTAACTGATATAAGCTTGACCGTAAATTGTGAATGTCTGCGATATCTGCATTCTGCGCCCCACCAGACGTAATGCACTATACAGGGTGTTACACTACACTCGTTTTCGACGAGCGGTACCTATAATTCGACCGGTTGAAATAGACTTTCATGAAATACTCAAGTAAAATAATAAAATTTAAACCTGGTGAAGAATATTTTTTATTCTGACCTATTACTTGCAATGTGTAACGCAAATCATAGCTGTTTTTTTGTAAAGTCAACTTTATAATCTAATACATATTATAAAGGCGAAAGTTTGTAAGGATGTATGGATGTATGGATGTATGGATGTTTGTTACTCTTTCACGTAAAAACTACTGAACCGATTACAATGAAATTTAGCACACATATAGAGGGTAACTTGGATTAACACATAGGATAGGTTTTATCCCGGAAATCCCACGGGAACGGGAACTATGCGGGTTTTCCTTTGAAAATGCGGGCGAAGCCGCGGGCGGAAATCTAGTTAATATATAAAACCATTTCAACTGCCGCGGCGATTGCAATCTAATCGTATAAAATTATATTTGTTAAATAAAATGATAATGTATTGATGAAGTACTGCCACCTGTTACGAGGAAAACATACGCTCGTATACGCACAAGTCCTCCAATGCGACCATTCCAAACAGATGTACGACCGCCGCAGTCGATCTTTCGATACCCGAATGGGCTCACTACCTCGCAGCAGCCCTGTTTCTACTCTGGGTCGTGTTTGGACGGAGAAGAAGCAACGTGGCCACAACCCCATCAACATGATTCTGTATGTAATATTTTAAATCTTAAAAGTGCCAACGTATTATTTTGTTCGTAAGATAATTGTATTGAATTTTATTTAAAATGAAGTTTCTTGTCATGCCTTTAAATCCAGTAACGTTCATTACGTATAATAATATTGCAATTCATATGCACCATAAGATTATAACTTGATCCTTGATTATGTCTATTTCAATGACATATCCAATTTGGTCGTATAATATTATAAACAGTTATTTAGAGAACACTCTGTATATGTGACCGGTAGGTGCAACCGTACCGTTAGTTTATGTCATCATTCAGAGCTTCAGTTGCAGCTCGACCTCCGAGCTGGCTGGTCGTATGAAATAGCTGTTACTTAAAATGTATCTAATATAATATGTGCTTTTAGTTTCTCTCGTTTTATAAAAGTACATTAAATAATTTAATATTCTTCTGAATGATGATAGGTTTTTAGTTATTCCCATCTTTTTTCTGAACATTTTGCTTAACTGTCTTAACTTTTATTAAAATATTTTTTTTTAATAAAACATGAATGAAGGATACTTTCTGGATTAAATACAAGCACAGTACAGGATTCACTTACAATTTTAAAACCTTCTCATACAACGAAAGTACCCATGTAATAAAAATACTATTTTGAAGAAGAATTAAATGATAATATTGTAAATTAAAACCTTATAATGTTTCATGCAAGTGAGAGGTATAATGCCAGGAACTTTCAGCAAGGCGTGTATGTAATAAATAACTAAAGTAAGAGTCGCCTATACACCACTAGTTTTTAATCAGTACAAAAACTTTAAGGACATATTAGGGAATACATTATTATCATATGTATGATGTAAGAATTACATAATATCGATAAATAGCAAAGTTATAACCATTTGTTTATTTAAGAAAGTCTCACTAAAATCATAGACACATTGCAGAGTTCATTGACTTATTCGTTGATAGTATTACCTAACCTTGGACAATAAAATGAAACAAGACATGTAGGTAGTTACTAACTTTATTTAGTTTAATTCCTAAATTCAAATCTCCCCTTCATAGGTACTTCATCCAGGCTTAGGACCGGCATAATTACTTTTTACAATAAATTAAATAGGTACGTAGGTATGTAATTACAAAACAAACAATATCAAAATAAAATAAGCTATTCTGTATTGAAAGAAAAAACGATTTTGGCGTATTTAAGAAGTTAGAATCAGCTCTATTTACGATACCTAATCTGTATTGAAAGAAAAAACGATTTTGGCGTATTTAAGAAGTTAGAATCAGCTGTTTTTACAATACCTAATTTGTAATGAAAGAAAAAACGATTTTGGCGTATTTAAGAAGTTGGAATCAGCTGGTATTTACAATAATCTTAACTAACCTTACAAGTATTTCAATTGTCCTTCAAAATGTCCACCACCATTGTCAATACACAGACGTGAACGTTTTATTAAATTGTTTTTTAACGAGAGAAGTACGTTTTTTTGTCTTTTCACTTCATCCAATATGCGCTGTTTTAATTGTTCGACACTAACCGGCTCACTTTTGTTCACTTAATTTCACTCCACAAAAAGAGGTCCAAGGGTGTGAGATCAGGTGAGCGAGGAGCCCAAGCTGCAGGCCCGCCTCGACCGATCCACTGACTTCCAAACTCCGCTGTGAGAAATTCATGAACCGCAGCGTTATTCGACATTCGTACTACGTTGAGGATCCTCTTCAAAATACGCTAGTACATTACACGAAAACATTTTGTGACAACGCCTGCTGGTAAGCATTTACCACAGTTCGTACATTTGGCGATCGAGCGTTCGGGACTCGGGTACTTCTTATCTGTACATACGTACTGCTGCACTCGCATTTTCTCCACTCAAAAAGAACGCACGAAGCATAAGTACATAATCCCGTGATGTGAATTGATATGACATCGTACCGGGAAGAACGTAAACAAACGCGACGAAAAAAAGCATGTTTTCACTTCCGCTAACAATTTGGCACTGTTTGCAGTGTTAGCAACCTGAAGTGAGCTGATTATCGTACCAGGGGCGTTAAATTATCGTACATTAGGCGTTTTTGCTTCGAAATTATCGTACTTTTTAGAATAAAGTCAATTATAAATAAATAAATCATATAAATTGTAATATTGATAAGTATGCAAGTTCTCTATAGATAATCTTTGTTTAACTACCGCTGTCAAATCAACGGGACACTGAAACCCAAACGTTTTACGTGCCTTATTATTCATTATACTCTTTGGTTTTACGCGTGGTACAGACTACAGACCTGAACCGATTCCATTTCCACTTTATGTTCAATAAACGCGCCAAGTTTAAAATTCAATCTGACAAAATTTCACTGTTCCCATGAAAGTTCGATATGAAACACGTCAAAATTTCATATTTGTATGGGTGAAATAATATAAATTTTCGAATTTTGCCTGATAGAAATTATCGTAAAATCAGCGTACGATAATAACATGCTATCGTACATCGTACGTAGGCACTAAATTATCGTGTTTGTACGATAATTATCGTACGGTTGGGAACGCTGACTGTTTGTCGCGTTGGACTTTGGAGCGGGGGGCCGTTGGGGTGCGACGCGGGCGCAGGCCGCAGAGGGAAAGGGGGTGGCGACTGGCGGGGTGAGGAATGGCGAGCGACGCGAGTTTGCCGGAATTTATCAATGGATCTGTGCGGCGGACCTACTCGAAATCGTACGCTAGAAAATTACAACACAATACCTAGTGTGGGTCATTGATTAAATTATAGGTTTAACAATTTTTACATATTTATGTGGACAATTTTGGGACATTTCTGTTTGTTAGTGTTTTTAATTATTTCTTACACATGTATGATTGGTTAAAGGTACTTAACACCCTGTAAAATTTTTTGTACTGATTAAAAACTAGTGGTGTATAGCCTTATAGGTGAAGCAGGCTTGGGAACTAACTTAAGCATTTTCCATAGAATTTATGATTAAACTACAGTCACATTAAATCCAAGGTGCTATGTAGATAAATAATATCGACTGGATTTTAAACAAGCATAGATATCAATTTGTAAAACTGGAATCACAAATTGAGTAAGCTGTCAATTTTTTTCAATTTGTAACAGGTCAAATGTTATTTATAAAAGACAAATGATGGGTTATCAGCTACCTAGTAGGCTAAGAAGTATTTGAAGTCCACATTTGATCGACTAAAACTAGTATGCTTATGTATTTATTTATTATCTACTTGTTTTTATTAGGGTGACAGCCCTTACGCTTTCACACCAGCTCGTATCTTCCGCTGGGAGTGCGTGTGAAAGTCATTGAATAACCGGGATGTTGTATCGTCCAGTCTCTCTGGACCACTCCCTGTACATTAGACTACTTTCATTATGCTAATATCGTAACGCACTGATTAAAATTGCCGAGTCGCAGATTATCGCAACTATTTTGAATTGAATGTAGTAATTGGTATTCAATAAATAGTACTAAAGAGGTTATAAATTCAAGCTATTGGAAGCATAATGTATATGTATATATGTACATATGTATTATAGTCATCACTTCATAGTATTAACGGATGACTTTTTTTTTAAAAAATCTCAGTAATGTTCGACTGAAAGTGAATAATATTGGAAACCAATTTATTGCGCCTGCGCGTTTTCACTAGGCAAATATATAGAATCACGTTATTTTCGGTAGGTATACCAAATAAACATATTAATTTAACAATTATTGACATTCAGAATTTTGAACTTCCATCTATTGATATCTCCTAAATTGTAAAAAAGATTGTTTCCATTATTATTACGGGTGTGAATTAAATGCTCCTAATGATTTTCTAGGATTGTTTGTATTTTGTAATATGAATTAAAATTGAGACTTACAGCTTTGAAAATCACTAATGTGTTAATAATATTACGATTTTCCAATATATTATAAATAAATCCCGCTCTTCGCTTCCCATGATAAATCGAAGCATCCGCACTCTCACCGAGAATCGAACATAAATCATGGAAACTGTCGGAACAGGCGCAGATTATGTCCAGAACTGTGCACCATGAGCG
>CAJQZN010019375.1:0-22271 GCA_907164685.1 Colias eurytheme | reverse complement strand
TAAAAATACAGACAATGAAACAGAAAATTTCAGCGACGATAATGAAGAAGCCACCATTAACCAGCCCGGGCCATCAAAAAGAATAAAAAAAGATTGCTGCACAATTTTTAAACAAAATTAAAATTATATGATTTCTGTAAATTTTATTATTTCCGTCGCTTGTAACTTTTTACCATTAAGACTTACAGAATAATCATGTATGAAAAAAATGTAGGTAATTTTGTCTTCTTTGAACCCCTCATAGACACTTTTGTGATCTATTAAACAATTGAGAAGTTATTTAAAATATACCTAATTTTAGCACCTTTAATTCAAGATGGCGGCTAGCGCCTGGGTCCGTCAAGGTCGAAAACTTGGATTTTTATTAACCTTTCATACCTAAACAATATTGTTTCAAAACATTTTCTACGCCACCTTTTGTAGAGCATAAATACCTACAGACTGGATTAATTATTATCATTTAATTTAAATTTAAAATAAGAACCTTAATCGTTTTTCTTTAACTGTTCTAAAAGCTTTCAAATTGCCATAACAGCGAAAAAAAAGCTTTCAAACAAAAGCGCCAAAAAATACGCTTGAACTGTGACGTAACAATTGTTATAATAGAATACAGATAATATAAAAACTATAAGACAAGCGTTACGATATAGTCCATTGAAATGTTACATTTTTTAGGCCTAATCTTGCGTTTTTTAGAGGACGCAATTTTGTTTTTTGATATGTAGGGGGGGTCAGTGTGAAGCTAAAACCAAGTTTGTGGGGTCGCCACCCTTGTCCCACGGCCGCCATCTTGAAAATAGCGGTTGAAATGGTTTTTACGATATATCTCTTAAACTATTTATCTGATAAAAAAATATCGTTAACATTATTTGTTGCAAATTAAATTCTCTACAACTTTGGTTTCGTAATTTTTTGTCGTAGAACTATAAATAAAAAAGTTATAAGCGAAAATGTTCAGAAATTAGAGATATAAATTATGTTTCAATAAAACTTTTTTTTTATAATTTAAGGAAGAAATTATATCAGACCATTTTTGTAGATTGTTTTTTGAGGAACAACTTTTATGTACAACATTTTTTCATTACGTCAATAACTAAGGTTTTACAGCGCTCTGAAGTGAGTACTATTTTTCAGTACTCTTAATTATACATATATTGGCTATTGCCTCTTTTCCCATACTCCAGAACAATAGAATCACACTGCAGAACATTTCAGCCCTGCTTTTCAACGTAAAAAAAAACGCGCTTTCAGACTCAGTACCTCCTGGGTGGTGGGGAAAAGATTCAATAATTAATTATTAATAATATTGCAAAATTAATTATTAACAATATTATAATAACAAATGAAAAACCAATAGGCATGACGACAGTATCCATAAATGATCGTATTAGTGTTTTTAAGGGAAAATGTATAGTAGATAAATTACATATAGTGACTTAGAAATCTTAAAAACATTAGGATTAATGAGATTATCAATAAAGTAAAACATTGAAATACGGCAGTTGGCCATTTTGACTAAAACACGCGTGACGTCACGCTTAAGTAAACAACTCACGTCAGATGTTTTTTGTTGTTATGAATATGTTGAGAATACGCATTTTTATTTATTTTCTATTGTTTCACGTATGCTTTATCGACTCAGAACAGAAATATAATTGCGAATTCACGAATACATGGTTCGGGGTTCTCCGCGCCAACTTTATACAATCATTTCTTATTATTTTCTCGCTTGAAATAATTACTAACACATTTCTGAGCATTATTTTTATGTGGATTCACACTGCAATACTTCACACCACTTATAAACTTTGAAATTCGTTTCTATAACACATATTAAATAAATATTTTTTTAATTTTCTTCGCAATGCGTACAAATAATTACGTATTTACCAAAGTGTGACGTCACGCCTACGCCATGACACCTGCGAGCTGTTTTGGCACAGATAATAAATATTTTTTGGAAAATGGCTTTTATCTTCGTTAAATTTAAGTATATTACCGAAATATAGGGTTTTTCTTGTATAGTAAACGTATACACACATTATGGAAGAGGATTTCAAAATCTTTCGTCATGCCTATTACTGATGACAAATTATTATTAGTACTTACACACATAATATAAGTAATAAGTATACTGTATAGTTCAGAGTACTGAAAATTAGTACTCACTTCGGAGCGCTGTAAAACCTTAGCTATTTACTTAATGAAAAAATGTTGTATATAAAAGTTGTTCCTCGAAAAACTATCTAACTAACTATCATTTCTTCGTAAAATTATAAAAAAAAGTTTTATTGAAACATAAATATCTCTAATTTCTGAACATTTTTGCTTATAACATTTTTATTTATAGTTCTACGGCAAAAAGTTACTGGACCAAAGTTGTAGAAAATTTAATTTGCAACAAATAATGTTAACGATATTTTTTTATCAAATAAATAGTTTAAGAGATATATCGTAAAAACCATATCAACCGCTATTTTCAAGATGGCGGCCGTGGGACAAGGGTGGCGACCCCACAAACTTGGTGATAGCTTCACACTGACCCCCCCTACACATCAAAAAAATAAAATTGCGTCCTCTAAAAAATGCAACCCCAAATGTAACTTTTCAATGGACTAATATGTCTATCACGCGCCTTATCTCAAAATCTAAGCAGTCGTTTATTTTACATTCTTAAACACAAAACAAACTATGTAATTGAAGTACTGGTTTTTGATATTTTTTTATATCAAAAAACACACAAGGATGCAATTAAAACCATGCCATTCATAACTACTAACTACAGCTAAAAACTTTTAACGTAATTATTTGTCTAAACTGCAGTTTCATGTTAAAACATTGAATATGAAAATTTAAATTACTAGATATTAATTTCAACATTAATTATTGTAGGCAATAATTTTATTGGTTTTTCTAACAATAAACAACAGTGAAAAAATTTGACATTCGTGATTGCCATCTAAGGATTGCCAATGTCTGCAAAGTCTATTTAATCTGTGGTTGAATACAGAACTTTTATGTGTATCTGTGGCAATATGCTTCAATCGTTAATTTGGCGCCGAGTGCTTTGCAATAAAAAATAATAATAAATTTTGTTATCTACTGTTTAAATTAAAATTATTATGTGAAATTTATAAATAGTGCATCAAACTAAGGTAGGTGGTGATAATAGCTTATTATTATTCCTAATTTTTAGCGTCTTATAAACTTAATTCATTCGTTTTTTTTAATTTCTTACGTTGATCGACTTGGTTCTGGCATATTGTAATAGGTAAAATGGCAGGTGAATACCAATTTTGGAGCGAATTAGCGCATAGTAGGTACTTAAACGAAAGAAGACAATGTGAAATACAATATTCATACTTATTAGGAAAAACGGTGAGTACTATATCCAATTAGACAATTAATTATTGTGAATGATAAAATATTTTTTAAATTTTGTTTGTTTAGAACAGTGTAGAACGAATTAATATTTTGCTTTGTAATTATTTTAATATCATATATGTATTACTATTATATTTATAGAGCTGGTTCATTCTGTCATTCATACCAAGTATATGTACACTAAAAATGCGAAAGGAAACTGAATTGAGTTATGGACGTGTGTTGAAGTTCGATGGTTCGAAAATGCTAGCCGCTGCAGCTGGTGTGATGGTTTAATGATGGAGTCTATGAAACAACATGCATTTGAGGTGATATCGATGCGTGGAGGTAAGTACGTATATATATCAAGTCTCAACTGTATATAGGTATGTATTGGCTTTGTCAGGCTTCTCTCGAAATTTCGAACCTTTGTTGGGATAGACTAAAAGAAGAAAGAAATCATAAAAACAAAAGTCCTTCTTTATGGTTGTGCTCATGAAGTTTTAAGAATAACACGAATCAGGTCATCAAGGGACCGCAAAAAATGTTATTTGAACAGTGTCTAACAGTATTTGATGATAAATTTATTATAAATAGTTAAAATTCACTGTTCGTACACAAACGTTTCGTACGAACATGTGGTTCACAGCTTGCGTGTTTTTGTTTTAAATTCTTATAATTAATTATTAAGAATGAACTTTGTTTAATACACATCATTTACATTTAAAATATCTGTTCCATATACGAGTCATTTTATTTTTATTCAACTTGCTTCTTCGTGACATTTTATCATGGCTAAAACCTATTTTAAGAATTAAAAGGAGGAAAAAATTCCGTTTTAGTAGTTACCTACCTAATAATATTAATGATGATTAGTCATTTAGTCCAATATAATACAAACGTTCGTTCGGTAAAATTCAAATAGATACATATATGTACTACATAAAGTACATATATAAAAATTTCGTCGACCTACAAACAAAAAGAAAAAATAGGGTTGACCGCGCTTTTCTCGGTGATTATTATTTGATTACGTAGGTATATTGCTACGTTTTATAATTGCATTAAAAAGGAGAGCTTTTGTTACATACAATTTAAGTAATAATTGTTATATCATTTACCTAACAGTTTAACATAAGATGGTGATCTACTGGTGGTTTTCAAAGTATATGATAGAAATTACCCATGCGGATCAAATAGAAATAAATAAATATATAATAACAATTTGATTTCAAAATAACATAGGTACCTACCTAAGTAATTAAGAATACTGAATAATTAATACGTACGTATAGCAACGTAATATTTCGCTTAATTGACACATTAATTATATTTCTAACAAAAATATCCGCAATTTGTTCAACTTAATGCTCTATTTGAGCGTAAAAAACATAAAACCTATTACAACCATATCGATTTGATATTCGATTATTAATCGATAAACTATGTCAGTAATTAACGTCACGGACGTCCAAGATCACGCCTTGCGATAAAAAAATGATTCTCAAAATGTATTGATCGGTTTTTATCATTAAATAAACAAACTTGTTTATTTGTAACGAGTTAGGCAGTGTGTTTTACAATTATTATACATCGTGAGAAATGGATTTATGTATCGTGTTTGTGACAGGTGATGATTGAATGTAACTTACAACATGACTAGTTAACCTCTGTATGGTGGAATTCAGTGCAATATCGGCTTATTGTTTCGCACAATCGATTGTTTGTCACTCGGAATCGATTGTGTTCGAGCGGAGAATCGATTCACGCGTACGGCGGGATGGGATCGCGTCACTGTTTACATGTTTCAAATTATAATCGATGTGTAATTATAACGGTTAGGAGTCCACGGAATGCGTGCAAGCGGTTCACGAGTTGTTTCACTACTGGCTTTGGCTTAGTACGTTGAAAAGCCGCAGGCTGTCTTGACTCTTGAGGCTGTGACCAGGGTTGGCAAAGCAGACTCTATTATAGGATAGTTTTGGTTCATTGCCTATTTCACGAAAACGTAATAAAACATTACCTATCTGTGTAAAACAGTATTTGTGTTTTCAATAAGGGAATCAAATTATATGAGTACCTTTTGTATGTAGAGCTTTACAAATTAGGTTAACACATTCGCAATCTACGGTAATAAAAGGAATGTGACATGCTGGCACAGAATGCTTTGCTTTGCTGATTTTGTTTGTGAAGTCAAGGTTTTAACTTTTAATGGTCACTGTGTCCAAAAACGTATTGTAAAAAAATAAATATGTATTACTATTTCAAGTAAATGTTATTGCTTACGGCTTAATGACGTCGTTATGACATAAATTATTTTAAATGAACCCACATTTTAGGAAGAAAAGCTTCATTTTCTTACTGAACACACAGTAATTGCCATCAAAATAATCCTCCTCTAGTACTCTGCATACTGAATTAAAGAAAATGTTTATATTTTTATTATTTATCGATCCAAATAATTGGACAGCCCTAGGCTATGACCGGTGTATTAATTCATGATTTGAGATAACTCGGTGCAAACATGGAACTAACTCTCGTGGGACCGAGACATCGGCTCGCTTTTTTGATCGTGACACCGGCGATCGATATATAAGCACATTTCTACCGTATTGTTAAATGTTTACGTTTGTGACAACCTTGATTTGCAGTTCGTTGATTTTTTTGTTGTATTCGTGAATGAACTATCGATATCCGTGGGTTTTTCTGTTGGTTTGAAATAGAAGACCTTTCTAGTAATTGTTGTAATACATACTACATTTTTTATTCTATTTTTCAGTGTTTGAAAAAAAATATTTCAGAAGGAAAAACACGACATTTACTTTTTATAAATAAATATTTTATTTTAATTAGAATATGAAATTTAAGATTATTAAAACACTAGATTTCCGCCCGCGGCTTCGCCCGCGTTTGTAAAGGAAAACCCGCATAGTTCCCGTTCCCGTGGGATTTCCGGGATAAAAACTATCCTATGTGTTAATCCAAGTTACCCTCTATATGTGTGCTAAATTTCATTGTAATCGGTTCAGTAGTTTTTACGTGAAAGAGTAACAAACATCCATACATCCATACATCCTTACATCCTTACAAACTTTCGCCTTTATAATATATCTTCTTATACATATATAAAATTCTCGTGTCACAATGTTAGTCTGCATACTCCTCCGAAACGGGTGGACCGATTCTCATGAAATTTTCTGTGCATATCGGGTAAGTCTGAGAATCGGCCAACATCTATTTTTCATATGTACCACGGGCGAAGCCGGGGCGGACCGCTAGTATTAGATATATATTATTAGATTAGATAGGCATGACAAATGACAATAAATGATAAAATGTATGACAAAAGTACAAACCTGATAAAGAATACTAATACAGGAGAACAAAATTATAATAAATTAAACCTTACAGATAGGAGAGTTCATAAATTGCCCCGCGTTCAATAAAAAGAAAAATATATCTGCACACTGATTTACTGCTTTTTAATTATTATAATAGAGAAGTACCGAGAGAACTTTTCTTCCATCCAAAATATACTTTTCACGTTAAACGGAAATTACTATTGTTTTCTTATTATAATAGGTATACATTTTAAATAGTTCAAACGCATTTTATTGTATCAGTATACCAATTAGTACAAATAAACGTGGAAAATAAAAAAATGAGAAGTCGTCTCATCAATCAATTTAGAATCGTAATAAAGAAATTTCTTGTAAATAGGTGTTTATTAATTATAGAATTCTCAGAATCTAGAACCTCTATATTACATTACCTATATGACTATAGGCTGATAGAATTCTATTGTAGAGAAACGACTTTCCGAGTAGAGCCCATGGTATCAAATATATTTAATTGAAAATTACTCGTATTTTTGGGTGATATTCCAAATGTCCTGAAATGATAGAATTTATTATTTTTGTAGAAACAGAAATCCAAATTAAGGCACCTTTTTTCATATTCGGTGGAAACTCAAGCCACTACCACCAAAAATACCATCTTGAAATTCGAAAGAAATAATTACATTTACTAAAAGAAGCAAAACAATGAAGAACGCATCAAGTAAACTAAATAAAAAACGTTCGTAGCACTATATTTCCGCTAAATCATACAGTACGAACCAGTTTTTTGCTTTATTTATACAAGATGACAAAAACTTAAAACATCTCATAAGTTACACGTTCGTCTGATATGGGTAAGTGATCATATTAAATATTGGATATAAATATTAATGTCTTGTACAGTACATATTACACTGTACTGACATTTAATAAGAAGTTGTTGCATTTACAACATGTATTTATAACTTTTTGCGCTTTTATTAACAACAATTAGTTGTATTTTTTCGTTTCTTGATCAATTTAGTCAACAGCTGTTTGAATTTTAAATTGAATATAGCGAGTCTCATAAGTCCCATTTAGAAGTAGCACAATATTGAGTAAAAGATCTTTATATTAGGTGCACTGTATTTAGAATATTTTTCAGCCTACATATTCTACTAATTAGTACTGAAAATTTAAATTCTCAACTCGTAATTAACGAGTACAATACATCTATTTTAAAAGAAACTAAACCAAAGATTTAATTGAAAGTTTAAGGGCAAATTATTTACTAATTAAAAGGTACGCAAGAAAAACGAGAAAAATGTAGTTTGCAATCCTTTTTTTAGCTACAGCACATTTTCTAACCATAATCCTAAAAGGACCATAATACTTTATCAATTAATTACAATTGAAATCAAAATTATTTTAAGAATTTTTTATGTAACATATAAAATAGTAAAAGGTGTATTAGTTAATTTCAACTATGGAAATAATAATTAAAAATATCGCATGCTGTTCGCCTGTGATTGTATATGTATATGTAAATGTAACTATAGTAATAAAATATGTACCTAACTAAGAACAGCTATAACTAATTATTATAATGTGTTAATATGTTCTTAAAAGTAGGTAAATATCTAATCCAAAAAAAAACAACATTTTAATATGCAAACATACGTATAATTGGAATTAACTCCACCTTATTAAAGTGTCAAAAATACCAACGTGCTATTCGATGTGTGTAGCATTTACGTCTTCTCGATAAACACACAATAGAATGCCATAAAGCTAAGGTGTTTAACATTCAAATGTCAAACGTATTGTTAACGCATTTACGGCATGTGACGAAAAACAGATCCCTGGCATTTGCAGAGGGCAAGCGGGTAGGCCATCAGATATGGAGTACGCAACGCCTTGGTATGCCAGAGACGGATTTTGTCACCCTAGAGCTTATGCTCACTTAGTGAATCATGTAAAAGTGTATTAATAAGGGGACCATTGCATTTGAGGCATACTTAATAGACGTAGTTATTTAATAAAGTGGTCGTTGAACTTTTAAAATTTGTCAAAGTAGTAATTCCTTAATGTTAGACGGACTTTTTCTGGAGATCTTCCAAATTACTTTTTATTTCTGTATTCACCACTAACAATCAATTTAAAACTAAAAATGAGTTATTGGGCCTATCATTGTCGCATTCCTTCCCTATTCTAAAATCGGTACAATGAATTTATAGTTGTTTAGTAATAGATAGATAGAATACTGTCGGTGGTGAAAAAGGCTTCATTTTAAATCTATCCCTGAGTCTACATAGCATTGTTTAAGTTCGGATGCTGCACCAACTGAATTTACTCGACGCACCTTTGCACGTGTTTTTGCTGTGCACACAATATGAGCAGATGAATGTATTTTAATCGATGTTTAACTAAAGAGTAAAGACGTTTTTAAAGATGGCATATTGGTAGAACGCTTTCCATCGGAAGTGTTTCGGTTATCGAAATAATTCTTAAAAAATAGGCAAAGAATTAATCGCTCTCAATTATAACGACCGAAGCTTGTTTCATCTAGCCAAAACATTGACTAATACAGCTTTTAAATCAATACTTTTATATTTATCGAAAATAAAAACGAATACCAAACTAAGAAAATTGCATTTAATAAAGATTAAGTATGTAAAAAATGATTTAATTTTTCATTACATTATGAATAATGTAATGCACGATTTCCATTTAAATTTTATATCAGTTCAAGCTAGTTGTGGCGTGGCGTCCACTTTACTTACATCTAAATTAATAGCCCACTTTAATATGAGAACAAAATTACTTGCAATCATTTCATGTTCCAACAGAAATGGAAACTCGGGGTGGGAGGCTATCATACCGTGGACAAGGAACTTTTTACATCAAACTATACACTGTAAGTTATGATTTTCGCATCGTCATGTATACTACAATAGTCCAAATTAGTATTTATTATGAAGGCATGTGGTGTTAGCCTATAATTAATTGTTGCACTTGATTTGTTAAATTGCATTCTCCTTGTATGTCTATAATTAGTGTTAACAATTGTTGGCTATCCTTTGTAAAATAAATAAATAAATTATGACTGGCAAAAAATCAGATAAATAATAGTTAATAGTTCTTTTCTATTCACGGTAGAGACCATCAAAGCATCGATCATTTTATTAATCAATCCAACTATCCTATTTGTATAAAATTTGTACTTACACGGGTCTAATATAAATTATACATTAAATGAGAAAATATAAAAAAAACTCAAACTTCGAATCTGTCATTTAATAGCATTTAATAACGGTAAATCAAAGTAGAAAGTATTACTTAGTAAAAGAATACAGATAACAGTCCCTCGTTCTTATTTTGTTATTTTTTAATAAATTAATAAAAACTGCGCAGTCAAAATTATATTCTATCATTTATTTTTCAAATTTTAAATTGTGTAGGTACAAAATTCTGGTACAAATAATAATCAGTTGTTTTATGCCAGCATCATTGACCAAAAAAGCTTTGCAATGCATCATTTTAAATTAGGAAGCGTCCATTCATTGACGACCTGCCCATTAGCACAGTTCCATTAGATTGTACAGATTACAATGAGAAGCATTATAATTCAGGATATTATAATCTAATCAAATTTAAATTTTTTGTGTCCAATTACCTTACATTTCACATTAACAAGGTCCACTTCCACACTATCATACCACGACTCACGCGCAGTTTTACGAAGCGGCGAAAATAAATCACCACCTGACACGTCATATATCTCGCTACCAATATTGTTTGCCTTATTTATATCATCTAACACTGCATCGATCACTGATATTCTCTTCGCTATATGATAATTCTGAAAGAGTCGTCTAGGTACTTTTTGTTCCTATCAATCATTGACTGTCATTGTGAGGATCTAATGTATTCGCGCTTTTTATTTGCTGTTTATTATTCATTTAATGGAACAAATAGCGAGAAATTAAATTAAAGCGTCAGTGTTTTATAATTGAATCAAACTAGATATACCTATAACGTAAATCTTTTCTCCAAAAAACCCATCCGTCCTTTTATTCAGTTGTGTTACAATTATTGAAAGAAAAATATTTCAATCTAAAAAAAACATCTGTATCTACATCAGTGATTTGTAAAATCTGATGATTATTTCAACTTCATATATTTGAACCATTTAAAATGAAAATTAATGTCCAGATATTCAATTAACTTTACTAAGATATAAAATCCGGTCTATGATTATATCAGTGGGTAGGTCTCCTGATAACATCGATCATTATTGAAATTCAAGATTTCGAATAACAATCGATTAGAGAATAGATTCTCATTGAGAGCCTTCCGTGTTTGTTACCTATATTACCTATGGGTACATTTATTTACGTACGAGAGGTAATTTTTGTGTCTTATTATCATGTTTTATGTTGGTCTAAAATGACACAAAATTATTTATTTTTCCTATAAAGTAAAACTTTAAACTTACCTTTTTTCTTACTGCTTCAGAAATTATTCGTAGGTACGACAGGTATGTAAGTAGGTATGTACTCTATATAACCTTTTAGCTACTATTTGCTAGACGTAGCTATACCACCTATACCTAGAGAAAATTATAAATTCTACCCTATGAAAAAAATACGATATAATATTTCGAAATAAACAAACGTAGCCGACCTAAATGAATCAAGATCGCATTGTTGATAAACTGACAAATAGTGAAATAAATCACTATTATCTAGATACAGTAAATTCAATCGAGTAAGTAAACACGACATACAAAGGTACAACCTAACATTTCATGTTAGTGTACCTATAGCTACTATCTACTGTGATCAAAAGCATAACATTTATAGAAAAGGTGACAAAATGTTTATGTAATACATACTAATAAATCTTAAAATTTCGGAACCTTCACTTTTTTTAATAATATTGAAAATAAATATAAAGGAAACAAGTATCGCATATTAATAGCATACTATTGTAATGGTCCGGGAGCCAGCAGCAGATTTTATGACCAAGTT
Organism: Colias eurytheme; assembly: GCA_907164685.1. Classification (NCBI taxonomy): domain Eukaryota; kingdom Metazoa; phylum Arthropoda; class Insecta; order Lepidoptera; family Pieridae; genus Colias; species Colias eurytheme. The sequence goes on along the minus strand of CAJQZN010019375.1, from coordinate 10,558 downwards.
CCTCTCAAGCGGTAATTAGTAAAATGCATCAAAGTATAGTATTATGAAGCCTCGTGAACGTCAGCTGGAGCTCGGTTGGTGGGAAGAGCGGTTGTAGCCTCCCGTATCAGCTGACGGTTTTTCCACCAAGATACAGCCAGCTGACATATATATTTATCCACAGTTACATATAAGCTATCATCAGGTAAATTTTTGTTTGAGAGGAAATAACGGAAAATAAATTTTTCTTTAAATTTAACTTTCATGTTCGAGACACCAGCTGACGTATAATACACCATGTTGTAACCAGCTGACTATTTTTTTTCGTTGAGATATTGGGTTAGCTACATTTTGACAAATTTTTAGCTGAGAGGAAATGAATGAATGAATGTATTTTTTTTCCTATGTGCGTGGGAGGCTACAACCGCTCACCCCCCCAACCGAGCGCCAGCTGACGTTCACGAGGCTTTATAATACTATACTCTCATGCGTCTGACGAATTATCTCTTGAGAGGAAATAGTTAACCAAATTTGCACCTGGCTCCCTAACCATAAATTTAAAACTTAAATTAATAAATGTAAAACTTAACAAATTTATAAGTACATTATGATCTATGATCTACATGAGTGCTACGCGAAATATAATACGCCTGTCTGTTTATTATATCAATAAGTATGTTCAAATAATTTGCTCTGAATATTTTCACAGGCTCGGCAGTTTGAAATGATCTAAATTGATAAATTCATAACATTTCTATTTTATATGCTATTAAAAATGAGAAGACAAGTCATATCATTAAAAATTCGAATTGATTTCTTTCATCAGAAAATATATTAAATTTATGAATAGATTATTAGATTTTAAACAAAGATTTCGATTAAATATTAGATATTTTATTCACATTTAACATAATAAATAACAACGTAAAATAAATCAAAAAACAATAACACGACGTAAACAATGCTTAATTTTAATTTCCTATTATTGAATTGACGTCATAAATGAGGAAAATTTTACTACTTTAACTCACATGTCAATACAGCTTTAAATATATTCAATCTCATACTGAAAAGGTACAATCATATTTAAGAATTATTAATGTTGTTCTTTATTAAATTGCAATAATCAAAACATTTTCACAACTAAATAAGAATATCTCTCTATTAAATTAAATAATATACTTAATATGAATATACATTATACAGGGTGTAATCGTTAAGTGTGCACAGGCGATTATTCCGTAACTATTGCAGATATCAAAAAACTTTATACTGACATCGAAAGCCCTTTACCTAATGAATAAAATGACAACAATAAATGTTTAAAAATAAAACGGGAAATATCCAAAAATTTTACACCAAACACTCCCATACATTTAGTATGAGATATGACTATCCTAAACATGTAATATGAAAAATTTTGGTTCATTTTTGAATTTGTGCTTAAATTACTTCGCAAATTTTAATAAAAATTCATTTAGAAACTGTAAACAGAGCTCGATGTTGAATACAATGGTATTCCAAAACGAGGACGTCACTTCGAACATTTGCTTTGAGCAGAAAATGTATGGAAAATTCAATGTATGGGAGTGTTTAATGTAACTTTTTTGGATATTTCCCGTTTTATTTTTTAAAAGTTATTATTGTCATTTTACTCATTAGGTAAAGGGCTTTCGATATCAGTATAAAGTTTTTTGATATCTGCAATAGTTACGGAATAATCGCCTGTGCACAATTAACGATTACACCCTGTATAAGACTATACGAAGAGTTTTCGTAGCGTAGTGTGTATTTATTAAAATGTTATTGTACTGTATGCAAAAATCTGATATTAGAATCTAATCCTATTCTGATAATAATCTGATGATATAAATATAACAATAATATGATATTTGCATTAGTAATTATTAGAGCTACCCCTATATAAATTATTTATTGTTCATATATTAGATTTTAGAACATAACATAGTTTACGGTAATGTTTTGATAGAAGAATTGTTCAGATATTGCAAGACCATTTTCTAGATAAAGCAGTTAACTTTTCTGCTTAAATTGTGTAAAATTCATTCTAGTATTTTTAGGAAGTAGGTAATTAAACGAGTAGATAATAAATACTATGTTGTTGCACAGTATTACCATATTTCCTATATTGTAATACTGTGGTTGTTGCCTATTGGAAGGATGATTGATAAAATAAATATAAAATGGATACATAAATATTCAATTTTATTGTTTATATTTAACACAAAGAAATAATAATTAAACATGTTGGATTCTATACCTAAAAATACGTCAAAAAACTAAAACTAAATTATATTGATATGTTTTATTCTGCTATTCTTGATTGGAATGAAATAACAATAAGTAATCTATTTTTAAATAAATTAATCATACTGTGAAATTAATAACACAAAGCAACAATTAATATAATATATTTAACAATAAAATAAAGCTACGAGAATTTATTGCAACAATAAAATAAAAATAAAAAAATATAATCTGTTGACGTTATTGCCAAGAAATAAAATCAAGGCAAGGCATGTCAAATAATATAATCAAGTCGTAATTTATTTTATCTAGTTCTTTATTAATATAAATTTATAGTTCTTTATTCATCTTATATTTTATACTATAATATTAAATTATAAAAATATTCAATATGTTGATGCACAAATATCAATTAGTTTCGTTTGCTAAATTTTCATTATAACCTAGTTATTTATAATTTTACTATAATAATATATCAAATCAACGTTCAATAATTCTAAATTATTATAAAATGGTTTACATGTTTTGATAATAAAAAAAATGAGTACCTACAATTGAGTATGCCAGATTTTTTAGATAATTTCGCATCACAAACACATACAGACACACTAATCAATTTAGCTGTATTAATTTTTTAATACACTTCGGTAGCTGTAAAGCTCCGAACAAAATACCTTTTTATTCAGTAATACAAGAATGTACAATAAACAAGTTCTTTTAATATTAATTATACAACAATAAACATTTAAGATCTTTGTATTTGTTTTGGTTTCTAATTTTCTTTGGTTAATAATAAAATTTCAATCCCGAATTAGTGGTACCATAATAGTTTATAGATAATTGAAAGAAAATTAAAATAAATTAAATAAAGTGTGAATTTTTATAACAATTCATTTACAAAGCTTTGGCTTAAATAATTCATTCGTATACGATTTACTAGTCAAAAACATTATTGTCAGTAACTACTGATAGCTGCACAATTATTCAAATAAATCATAAGGCACAATATCTGGACGGCTCCAATCCATAAAGCTTTAATTTAAAAAACAATATAATACTGTATAAAATTTCATTCTAATATATTTATAGATACTATCTGAAGTGATTGATATAAGCCGATACTTCATTATCAGAACCGGCATTTATTTTTATTTTTATCAAGGCTCAGATCGGATACATTAAAATCAATGCACGTGCGTGCATTACCACTATCTTCGTTAGATAACAACAATTTCGTTAAAAATGTACTCAATCTGATCGCCGCGTTATCTTTAGCAAAACACAAAAAACGTTTCTATCTACATGACAATGAGACTCTAAGTAGACCTTCAGTGAAAGAGCTAAAAAGTATAGAACATAGCAGTCGTAAGGATAATGAGTCTTGCTGCATAGCTGGTACGTGGCTGGTACAGTCCCGCAGTCCAAAGATGAAAGAAGTGGCGCCGAGAGGTCGCTCAAGCCAACCGTTCATGCTGCGTTCATCTGCAACAACAATTTAAGCCCATGAATAAAGAAAACCGAGTTGTACCCGAGCGACCTGGGGGGCTACTGGTATGTCTTATAGCATTATTTATTCCAGTATGGGAAAGTGACAGCGCTAGCGGAAACGTCTAGCTCCGTCTCTTTCCCACACTGGAACAAATACTCTAATAAGACATGCCGGTAACCACCCTGTACAAAAAACCGGCGGCAAATTTTTAAGCAACACGGCCTTCGGCTCAACATTGGCCTCGATTCACTTCTTTTATCTTCTTTGACGTCGGTTTTTCTGTACATAGCCACTATTTAAATTATACCTTTGTGAATTGTGATAGTAATACAAATTTGTATTACAATTACGCTTATTAGGTGGAATTATATATTCGGTTACTAATAATTTAATAGCCGTTTTATAAAATTATTGACTATTCGAAATGATTAGTCATTACCATTAGGTCTACTAGGTACTTATGGTAATAATAGTTCTCCTAACCAAATTTCGACCACCGTTTAATCGAATTACAAATAGATAGTAAGGGTCGATAGTAAGGGTCGATCGATCAGTGAAATGCCCAGGAGTTATACGATAAATATCATATCATACCCGTTGGGCATGAATTGCATGAGCCCATAAAACTATAGTGAAAAATAAAGAATACTCGTTGAATTCTTCCAAATTAGACAAAATATATTCCTGACGTCAGACCACTTAAAAAGACCATTGAAACATTTGCATACTAATATCTATTAACTACATAGATATTCATTTACTTAGCTCTAGCAAATGCTAATCTTATAATGAATGCTCTGTTTAAGAAGTCAATAATATAATCTTTTGATGATTTAATGAAAATCTGAACTCATCAACAATAAACGAAAAAAAATTCAAAAGTAAAAACAGCATCCTATTTCATCCAAAATAATTTTAAAGATACCACTTCCAAAATCTGGTTATTGAACCCAAAAACTTCGACCATACGCGCAAAAGTTATTATTCACAAATAGTGCATTGCATATTAAAAATGTAGATTATCATTTAGTGAGTCTTTCATCCCAGTGCGCAGGAGTGTCGACAGATTAGCTCTTGCGCAATGTCGCTAGGGTTACTGATATTACATTAAACTAGCTGTATCCCGCAGTGTAACTCGCGAAAAAAACCACGAAAAAACTATGTGCAATATCAACCATTTATAGGTGGCTTTTTGAAAAGAAAAACCCTGAATCTTCAACTATTTCTAATAAGTACAGTTGTAGAGCCTTTGCATTTCTCTATAACAGCTAAAAAATTAATGTTTTCGTTTATATTTTTTTATCTACCTTCTATTTTGTGGATTCCCATTCGAAAGTATTCGAATATATAGGACGAGTATAAATAAATCAATATTGTCTACTATTATCTGTTCCTTATTCAATAAAAAAAATTAAGCTAGAAAAATAAGAGATAAGCAAGCTTAGGTAAGCACAAAATAAACTTCGTGCTGAAAACATAGATATCTACTAGATATTATGCGTGCGCTCGAATCTCTACTTTTTCCTGGTCGAAAAAAGGGCAGACAAATTAGTCGCATTCATGATATATCTACATAATGACAAAATTTGGTCAAAAGTAAAATTAAATTCTTTAAAAAATCTGTCTTAAATTCTTTAAAAGTTTCTAAGATTTTTTTTACTTTATTTTTTCCATCAAGATGAATACGTGCTAAATGCTAATTATGCAATTTCTCAACATGCAACATGATCTATAAATAGCGAAAATTACAGCTATCTTAATCTTTATAAAGACGCAATTCATGAGAATCCGCGATAATGAAGTTCTATTTAAAGACGTTCTATTTTTAAACAATCATCCAGATATCCGCTATTCAATTTAGCCCAGGCTGTATAAAGCAGTAAACTTCAATTAAAATAATTAACAGTGACACGAAACCTGCGTTTGCGCCGGCCCTACGCACACAAGCACAGAAGTAAACCGGTCGAATGACGTCAATGGTGGGTGGAACGATAAAAAATATCGGTTTACTGGCGGGAAACAATGCATAAATATAACAAGCCATTGTTCAAGCGCTAATTCGTCATTTGCATGTTATGTACTTAAGCTGAGAGGCAGCCCTTTAAACGGAAGATTTATTGATTATTATTATGTATATGTATTGTCTAGTCTTATTTGTGATGCGTTTGTAATCTATGGAATTTCTAGAGCAATTTGAAATAATCTTATCCATTTATTGGTTTAAAAATTGCTTGAGTCATTTAAGATATTTACCATCATCTAATTTATATTGTACTATAAACTGCTAAAAGTGCGTAGCTGGACTCATTTTATTATAACAACAATTTTGTCTCTACTTTATTCAAAAAATAATTCGTTGTTGATCAACCGTGAAAACCAATTCAATCAATTCAATTATTTTGAGTCAAGCTAAAAACTTGTGAAGCTTTATGCGTGTAAAGTTAACTTTTACAAGAGCTTCAATATTTGTTCAATATCTATAAAATGTCTTTCGAAATGAATCTACGAAATAAAATAGATAAAACATATTTTCTTTCAGTAGCTTGAAAAATGGTTTCTAGGAACACAATAATATTCATTAAATACAGTTTGCATACTCATAACTTTTAAATACCAACAAAAGCTTCATAGCCAACGAATCTAGAAGAATTCGCTACAGTTTCATATGCAAGTAATCTAAACTAATTATATTGTAGGTAGCTGACGTGTTGCAATCTTAGGTTGCAATACATAACACGATAAAACGTCCACTTAACGAGCTTACATTCAAGCGAACACAGAAAACTTATAATAAAATGATTTCTAAACAACTCGCCGTCGAAACGAGATACAAGTAGTGACGTCAATGCCGTCCATGAGAACGTTGCTTTGTGACACATTGTCTGATATATACAAATTTACATTGCTATAATGTGCTTGTGTCACATGACATAATTCACAAAATAACGCCCTTGTGTATTCAGTACGTGAGTACATGTTGATTATTGTTCAGTGTAGAGCTTGGCAGATACCGTACTTAGTTGAAATTTTAATAAGGGAAACCACGAGAGTAGAGCCTAATAAGTTTCTTCACACAAATAAGGCTTATAAATATATTAAAACTTTTATCAGAAATCTATTTTCAGAATTAAAATGCCCACTTTAACAAGTTAGAGATAAATCGAAAATCCGGATAATAATGTATGGATATACGATTGTGTATTCGCAACTTTATTATTGCAAAGTTACGAAAAACACACAAATCATTAAAATAGATGTAGACATAACTTATTTTCGTATTCATCGTAATAATACCTTACTCAACTGCCCTAGGGTATGTCTGACTTTTTCAACCATGAAAGATCAGACTGTATATGTATAAAGGGCAGATACAAATTGAGGAATTCCAACAAGCTCTTGTTGAAATTTTTTGACTAATTAATATTATATTCTCTCTCTGATATACTTTTTCTTTCCTTTGCTTATGTGTCCTGTGATAACAGCATTTCCTATTTTCCTTTTTTTGAAATCAAAAGCGGATATCTCTCGAGAGGCAAATACTAACCACATAACCAAGCTTAAAAATGAGATACTTCTCCGGATATAATGCCAAAACTACACTTTAAAATATTCGCAACACGTTCTCGTAAAAACCGCAAATAGCCAAAGCAATGCGCGTAAAACAATAAAGATATGACAATATAAAAATCCCTAAGTTTATTACTGTGCGAAAACGTGTTCACAATTGACATCTTTACATCGCGGTATACATAATATTTGAGTTGGCAACATCATGACTCTATAAAGTCTGAATGTAAAGTCTATATAATTAAATTATCTGGGGTTATGTGTTAGGTAATAGCAGTAAAAATGTTATTTCGTAATATTACTTAATCAGCTTGATTGTCACAAGATGAAAGCTATTAAGCTCTCATCTTGTGACTTCGCTCTGACGAAAGAACTTTTTTTATAACTTATCGAATAATTATTAATAATATTTTCGATTTTTTGCTGTCGAGAGTTGATTGTGTTGAAAATATACCATTCCATTTTATGTGACCTTTCTAAAGCAGCATTGAAAAAAATACACATAAAATATTATGCTCTTCGTTAAAAGCTCAAGAAAAATAAGTACAAGTAACTAGGTACTTTATTTATTATATTTTTTAACCACGGTCTACTAATGGAGCAACGTAATAAAAATCTTTATTTTCATAAGCTAGTAGGTAGTTTTAAAAATGTAATAAACCGTAAGAACATTAAGAAACATTTAGGATTGCATTATTTATGCTAATATTTTTCTTATAATTTACTAGCTTTCCGCTTGCGGCTTCGCCCGCTTTGTCTAAAACATAATAAATTATATACTAAAACCTTCCTCTTGAATCACTCTATCTATTAAAAAAACCGCATCAAAATCCGTTGCGTAGTTTTAAAGATTTAAGCATACATAGGGACAGAGAAAGCGACTTTGTTTTATACTATGTAGTGATGAAGTACATAAAGTAAATTTAAATTCAATGAAACAAACAGTTATTTCATATTTGTAGATATATTTACTAGGTGGCCCGACAGACTGCTTAAATTTTCTGCATTATTTAACGTCTAGAGAATTAAAAGAAATAATATATTGGGGACTAAACTTCTGCAAAGGATTAAGCAACCAAGATATGCCAAAGGTAAAAGAACTATTTTTATTACAGAAGCCAATTACTTAAAATATACTAACTAGGCCGTGAAAGGAGGCCGACTGCGATTGACAATACGAAACCACAATTGTAACATAATATATTAGATATTATTTACAGAAAATCAAGGTTCTTAATCATTATTATTTTAAAAGTATATTATCCACATACAGTTTTGGTATTGTATGTGTAGCTCCTGTTGGTCTAAGCGTAGGTATATATAGCCTATAGGCTAGCCTTCCGTGATAAATGGGCTATCTAACACCGAAAGAATTGTTCAAATCGGTCGAGCAGTTCCTGAGATTAGCGCGTTCAAACAAAAAACTTTTCAGTTTTATAATATGTATTATAGTATAAATTTAGTCATAACATTTCAGTACAAAGCGAACAATTATGTCATTATATGTTATTTATTACGTCACTCCATTGTTGCGGAGAAAGAAAATTGGATAGAAATAAAAACTGGTTTTAACAATCGTGAAAAATCCATGTGTAATAATATCAGATAGCATTATGTAACGGATTGCCTTTGTTTATGCTTTTTATATGGGTGTAATAGCCGATATGAAAGGATATTCATGTGAGTTTTTGAGTTCTTTCAGTAATTGTTTTATAGTACCAATAGTGAGGCTATATTAAGCTTTGTGGCTATTATTAGAAATGAAATGACGTCTTTTGATAATCTTAATCATATATCCAATCATTAAGGGTAATCTTTAGTGGGGTAATTCGATAAAAACTATATTAAAAGCGGTCTTTTTATGCACAATAATAATTTTAATCCTTTATAATATAATTAAAAAGCCATATAACCTGAAACAACTAAAAATGGATCTCTCTTTAATTCTCTATCACATGGAAATTCATCGTAGACATACATATCTCCGTAAGTGATTTTTTGCACGCCTCATAAGCGAAGCGTTGAGGTGGGTACTACTGTCACTTCGCGCAAAACATCTGATTTTTCAAACTTAAAATGTCTTTATGTATCATAGATTGCACTTGTAAGATAATACATACACACACATAGAAGAAAAAACACTATTTTTAACGTTCATGATATTTTTGATGTCATTTTTGTTATTTAAACTAGTTAAAAAACAGTTTAAAAAAGTTCTGTCTTGGACGTCCGTGTGTCTGTATGTGCGGATCCTTTTTCTTGTTAACACGATAGCGACCGAAATACTTTACTAATCGAGTCTTTTTTTTTCTCTTACGCTTGAGTATGCTCAGGAATAGAACCCTTTCATTTTTCAGGGTCTGATTCGATGTGGTTTAATTGTTATTAAATAAACAAAAATAATAATTAATAAATATTTATTAAAAAAAAATTATGAGGCGTGCACTTTTGGATTTTCCAAATTATATATAAGCTTTTTAACGAAAACATCAAGCTATAAATATATTAGTTTAAATTATGTTTAAATTTTTGTAATTGCTGATGTAATACGATTAAATACGTAATTGAATTGTAAAATATAAAAAAATAATGTAGAAATGTTTTAAGAATAGAAAAAATTCGATCACGAGGCGGGATTCGAAAAAAAACTAATTGTATTTCATAACTGTAAAACAAAATAAACAAGATAAAATTGTATAGAGTACTGAATTAATACGAACCAATTGTTTACAACTAAATAACGGAAGTGGGCATCCGCTATGTGACATACAGTTAGCTAAAATCCCGCGGATTGGGTTACAGTTCAATAGCTAAGGTCACTTTGTTGTAGGACAATGAACGGTTGTTACTGCACTATGAGGAACGTATCTGTTAAATTACAAATATAGGTAGGTATTTATTATTTAGGTTATGGGATAAGACTCAAAAAACTCAAACATTTATCTATTTACTTCTTCTAGGAGCACTTTTGAATCGTCATTTTTATTAACATATTTTTAACATTTACCACCGATTCAGAAAGCAGTATCTATGGAGAAGAATCGGCAAGAAACTCCATAGTTGCTTTTTTATAAATCATGTCAATATTACAATTTAATTTAACAAGGCAGGGTTTTGATTTTGAAAATATAGTAGAGCTTCTAAGAAATGTAATTTTATTTTTATAAGCATATACTCTAAAATATTGTGTTGATTCTGTTGATAGATCCACTTGACCTTTATCTCTCTCATTACTTATATATAATCAGAATCTGT
>CAJQZN010019371.1:0-32942 GCA_907164685.1 Colias eurytheme | reverse complement strand
TATAAACCTTCCTCTTGAATCACTCTATCTATTAAAAAAAACCGCATCAAAATCCGTTGCGTAGTTTCAAAGATTTAAGCGTACAAAGGGACATAGGGACATAGGGACATAGGGACAGGGAAAGCGACTTTGTTTTATACTATGTAGTGATGTTAACGGAAATGTATGTAATCCGTCATTAAATAGTTTTTTAAACAATATTTTATACATTTTCTAAATGGTATCGGAATTGTACACATTTCCTAGGATTTCTATACAATTCCTTGATTTCATACATTTCCGGTAACATGTGAAATAATTACTTACTTTTTATTTTTTATGACAATTTGAAAGAACTTGATAGAATGTTTTAATGACTAATGTGGACTTACGTAATAGTGTTATTTCAATGTTTTCAAAATAATTTAAAATCATAATTATTTAAGGTTTTGTTGTTGTTCTAAATTTTCATTTAATTTTTTAGGCGAAAGTTAGATTGTTATAAAAATTTCAAAAAATGTTGAAGATAGTTACAACATTTATTTATATTATGTTTTATTTATTTATATATATTCGATATCTTATACTAAAATATATTTGTTTTAGTTATAATGAATGCGATGATGGAAACGAGCAAAGAGTGTTCTGAAAAAGGTGGTTTGACAAAAGTATGGCAAGGACCGTTTGTATTTTTTTGTAAGTATTCTTCGTTTTAATCGACAATAATCCTTTTTATTAACAAAAAACTAACTGCTCTAAAAAAACAGATTATAATCTCTCCTGATATTTATTTATTGTATATCCCTTAACACGGCAAGCCCTGGAATAATGTACCCAGATATGATCTAAATTGGTTTTAGTGATAGTTATTGATTTAAAAATACTATAGTAAAAAAAAAAATAAAACAAATTTTCTGTGAGTAGGTTTTTCAGGATGTCCGTTAAAACGGCCTTTGCCAAGAACCCCGTCTTCATTGCTGTCTCAAAAAACGTACAACGCTGTCATACAGCTTTTAAAATAATTGAATGAAAAAAAAAGATTCACATAATATAACACATTGCAAAACAATTTCAAGTAGCATTTTATTGTTTTATTGTAACACAGTATTTTCACTACCTATCATAACAAAAAATTCTTCAATTTAAACTGAATACCTAACAAATGATAATTGAGCCCTCTCAAGCTCAATCACACACTATTTAGTTGTGTGAAACGTTAAATAACATTTCTTATTTCGTGTCAAGCAACCATTGGTTTCATTTAATACAAATAATGATGGTTTTTCTAAATGTGATAATATTTGGCCGATGATTTGGACATCCAGACGAACTGCATGTGGAGGTCGAGGAACTACCGGTTTTATTATAGACCCAACATTTAACTGATCTAAGATTATTTTCGGCATTTTTAACTTAATTGAAATTAATGCTACAGATAAATTAAAGACTCTAAAGCAAAAAACTCTATAAAAGTGATATTTTATTAAAGTACGAATCATGACAACGTCCGTTTTTTGGGACATGCCAAATGGTTCTTAGTTACCTTTATCTACGGCACTGTCCCAAAAAACGGACCAGCTTTATTTCGAATATTTTGTCATAGAATTATTTGAATCTAATATTATATTATAAAGGCGAAAGTTTGTAAGGATGTATGGATGTATGGATGTTTGTTACTCTTTCACGTAAAAACTACTGAACTGATTACAATGAAATTTAGCACACATATAGAGGATAACTTGGATTAACACAAAGGATAGTTTTTATCTCGGAAATCCCACGGGAACGGGAACTTTGCGGGTTTTCCTTTGCAAACGCAGGCGAAGCCGCGGGCGGAAATCTAGTATTTCATAATAATATTACATAAGCTATTATTGACCCGAAACACAAACCATCACTAATTCCGGGAATCCCTAAATTCAACAGTCACTAGCACACGAATCAAATGTTTTCTATAATTATTGGTATGTAGGAGAAAAATAAAGGATTGTTATCTTACTTTCTCCGACGTAGTCAATTTTCTAGATTTTTTGGAACGTTAAAGATTTACACGGCAATAAGTACATGTACTAAAAAAGTGACAGAAAAGAAATTAAAGACTTTTTAACGGATTTTAAACGCGATTTATTCATTCTATTATTTTCCCGACGTTTCGAACACTTTACAGCGAGCGTGGTCACGGGGAGACGTGGTCAGTCTCCTCGTGACCAGAGGCGGCTCGCCCTAAGGAGCGCTGGTGCAGTGAACTCCCATAAATAATTATAATAAAATCATACTCCTTAATTTCATTATTAATATTAATTATTACTATTTAAAATCAATCGTAATCGTAAAAAAACTACTGTCAATACCAATGAATATATCCATCATTCCATCATTCCATACACATGAATAATACTGTATTATACAGTAACGCGCGAAGCGGAGCGCTCACGATTGCGCTCCAATGAAAAAATATTTAGTACATTTCCTAATACGAAATCCAATAGGAGTGAAAGAGAGGGTTTGCCAGTGCCCTGCGCGCGTGAAACAGAAGATTTTCTATGGAAAGATAGCAAAATTCGGTGCGCCGCTCCCGCAAACGTTGCCGGTTCGTTTTTACCGCCGCGCCTGGGCGCCCGTACACAGGACAGCGATTGCGCGCGATGTTGCCACTCTCTATATAATAATTATAAACAAACACTCGACTCTCGAGTCAACTTCAATGCACGCGCGCGAATGAAAATTCGGGAATTTTCTAATTAAAATCATAAGATACGTGTTGAAATAGTCTGTAGTTATCAGTATTACTTGTGAGTGTGAAAATGAACAATTATAATGTGGCGTTCATTAAAAAGTGTGTTAAAACGTTACAAATTCGGCTTGAATTGAAAGCTAAGGGACTGCCACGGCCTGAACTTGACCTTACCACACCCCGGACACTCCATACAAAATGATCGTTTTGACAGTCACACTGTAGAGACTGCAAATGTGTGTGTTAACGCTTTATGGTTGGCACATTTGTGACTAGCGTAAAAAAAAATTCGCGTTTTTCTGATGAAATACATCCGTAAACAGCACAATATCTAACCACCATTCTACGAAAAACGATAATCACAAATCCAAAATAATAAAATTACTTCAAGTCAATTTGATTAATGTTGTCAATCTTCGTTGCGTATCGTCTTGCAGAAAAATATGGCCCATTTTATGTCGGATCGCGCGGGGGTGAGGTAAGTTTAATTTTGGCGGGAGGCGGAGAGTGTCCGTTCTGTAGCGTTTAGCTACTATTATGTATTCTGTGACCTTACGCAAAAATGTACGACAAAAACGAAAACATATACGCGTGTGTTTAAATCCGAACAATATTAGGTATGTGAAAACACCGTGGTTGTGTGGTTGTGATGAAAGCAACAACAGACATTTACGAATGTCTTGTCGCTTTAAGTTATAGATATTTTTGCACACCAAAAAGAAAGACGTATGTACATATTTCCTTTATAAGTAATTTTTTTGATAAATGTACTGCTTTACACCATACGTATTTTCAGTGTTTTATATCAAGTGAACACCCATAAAATTTTGTCACGAGCCGCCTCTGCTCGTGACCACGTGACCCCGTGACCACCCACTTGCCAAGTTAGGTGTGAAAGGGATAAAAAAACATACAGGCGTCATTCAAGGTCATATTTTCTTGTTACAAGTTAATGTTCCTACTGAAATCTCCAGTGTATTAGATATAAGCTTCTTGACATGGTCTGTGGTTTTAGATATTAATATTTACTAGCTTTGCCCGCGACTTCTTTCATGTATTTTCCTAATGTATATTTTTTTTTTCATTTGATTGGAACGTTTTTATTAATGTTTCTTTTCCCGAGACTAACGAGATTTGTTAAGTTTATCAGCTTTTTATTTAATTTATTTATTTTACATAGTTTCATGAACTTTTGGGATAGGAATATTTTTTTACTACATGTTTGAAGCCAAAAAAAAATTAAAAAGAAAATAGCGAAATTTCGGAGACGTCAAAACCGCGAAATCGTTGCAGACAGACAGACTTTGGCATTTATTTTACATTCACATTTCATAAACATTAAAATCCGTTGCGTATTTTTAAACGATAAGTAATATTTAAGCTGACATACATACGTCATACAGGCAGATGCGGGAAGCGACTTTGCTATATACTAGGTAGTAATATAGATATTCTTATATATAAAATTCTCGTGTTACAATGTTAGTCTGCATACTCCTCCGAAACGGGTGGACCGATTCTCATGAAATTTTCTGTGCATATCGGGTAAGTCTGAGAATCGGCCAACATCTATTTTTCATATGTACCACGGGCGAAGCCGGGGCGGACCGCTAGTTTTAATATATTATTAAACTCTATTTCAGTTTGCACAGATCCAGTAAAAGCTGAAGCGTTACTTAAACATCATTTAGAAAAGGATGACATGATTAATGTACTTCGCACATTAACTGGGAACGGCTCGTTATTTGCACCAGGTAAACGAATTTTTATTTATTTTTATAAAGAATAGGCGTAAATAAAATATTAATAACAAAAGAAACCATCTTCAACAGCTAAAATAAAGTCAAATCGAAGACTTTACACAAAAGTCTTTACACAAAATTACGTTTTTTGAAGGCTTTTTTTAAATACCTAGTTAATTAAAAAAAAACATGTCAAATGCGTCAACATTTGTGGCTACAACAGGCTATGGCTGAAAAACAGCGGTGAAAGCACTGGCCTTTTAGTCATTGCTTCCACCATATGCTGAGTCCATAGCCTTTTCGTAGTAAACTGTTATTTTTCTTGTGTATTTTTTTTGTTTATGTGTTTGATTTTTACTGCGAATAAATTCTTATTCTATTCTATTCTATTCTATTCTAAATGAATGTTTTATATTCTAGAGAGGGTGTCTGTTGTCCAAAGTATTTATTGTAGTATACATTTTAATTTTTATTTTCATAAGTACCTTAGCGTGTACCTGACGAGAGTAATCACTGGCATTTTATAAAGTTCAATTCATAACCATACTTAGGTACTTATATAAAATAATAGTATAATCGTAGTAATCTTTTTTAAATTACATCACATAGTTCTTTATTTTTGTGAATATCATTTGAACTCTTGTTTCTTATAATGATTAAATAAACCAGAAATAGTTTTGATCACAATCCCATTTCTCAAATAAAAAATTAATAATACTGCTAATTTAAACAATCAATGGAGCGAAGCAGCTCTTTACATCTAGTTCAAAACTTTTAAAATTGCTTATGATATACTCCTATATAATCAAACAATTCAGAATATTTTTATTTATTTTTTATTTTTATTTTTATTTAATATGCCCAAGAAGCCTTAGATAGTTATTTAGTTTATTCTTTTCAATTCAGATCCATTTATATATAAGGTAACTAAACTATCAAAATGGTAGACATTTTTAGGCTATGTTAGCGGTAATAGCTAGGAAAATCCTACTATAATATGATCACTCATTCGAGTCATCCGACTCATTTGAGATTTCTTGGAAATATGGTCGTTATAAATGCAGTGATAATTCACTATGCAGATACCTACTGATTTCTGTGGAGTAGTGCCCGCCCGCCCTTGTTCTTTTAGGGCTCGTATAAATATAATATAATATTATGATGTCAAATATTTCATTGATACATAACACAATGCGTATTTTTAGAAATCTAAAACGGGCTGGGTTACGTAATATAACTTCATTATACTATATACCTATTACCCAAATTATGTTTATTTCAAATAACAATCTAAAATAGATTTAAAAAAAAAACATCAAACTATCTGCGAAATCTGTATTAATTTTTCTGCATGTATTAATAAGACTTGCAATATTTAGGATAATCTTAGGATAATACATATATATTTAATTCATATTGGACAGTTTCTGCATTATCTATGGTTATATCACTCAAGTGAAAAAAATTTGTTACTCAATGTATAATATAAACAATTGATTACAGTCCCTATATGGAAGCCACGTCGGAAAGTTATGGTGTCGGCTCTACATCCCAAATTTGTTGCTAATTTCTTTCGCATATTTTTGAATAGAAGCCAGAAGTTGGTCGATGAGATCGCACCGACTGTTACAAGCAATACACCCGTCAAAATATGGCCTTATTTGAACTCTTATAGTTTTGACGTGACGTTGGGTAAGTTTAGTAGATTATAATATAATTAAGTCTTGAGTTAGCTCAATTAGATGACAATTAGAAAGGATTTTCAAAATTGGTTCAGTTGTTTCAGTTTGCTTGCACATTCTTTATAAAGATACATTGGAAAAGGTTCGTCTTCATGTTAGGGGTAAAAACATTAGTCCTCTCCGATCTCCCTAATATTAGAACTGTCTTAAATGTTGAAAACAAATTATGTTTATTTTAAGCAAGAATTTTTGCAATATACTTTGTTCGCATATATACATCCCTATTTGCAACCCTACGCGGTCACTAATTACTTTTTAATAAGCAAGGTCTTAGTAAATATCATCAGATATATTATTTTTGCATTTTTACTTCTCAATTTATTATTAAACATATATACATTTGTAATAATTCACAGAAGCCGGAATGGGAGACAAAAAATTCTTATCGGAAGATAAAGATATACTCCTAAATTCAATGTCACAGCTAAAAGATTATATAACTAAGAGGATATTCCAATTTTGGCAGACACCAGATTTTCTGTTTCGCTTTCATCCTAATCACAAAAAAGTTGATAGTTTAAGGAAAATAGTCTTTTCCATACTAGATAAGGTAAGCATTTACAAATGTAATTTACTTTCTAATGGTGCTAATAATAATTTTAAAATTTCACTAAAAGAAGCAGGAAGATACCTGGAAGAAATCCAAGCGATAAGGCCGCCAAGTTGTATCTACAAAATATGTTAATTGAAAGAAGAAAGAAAGAGAAGAAGAAGAAAGACAAGAAAATTAACAATAAAATATGTTTATTGTTAATTTTGTTGTGCAATAAAGTGTTTTCATGTTATGTTATTTTAAAGAATAAGTAATAATAATATATCATATAGTAGCCTTCTACTAGAAACATATTCAAAATCCCACTTCTGGAATACAAATCTCCTATGAAGATCGAACTTTTTGCTTCTTAAATAGTTTTGCAATTATGTTTTTTTCTTAAGCATTCGAACTACTTTTAATGTAAACGTTCTAAACATCTTAACCACTAGCTCATAACATAATATTATCCTAATAAAAGAAAAAGTTTATCTTCGTTACTATTAGCAACCAGTTTTGAGTCACAGTATTCTTACAGGTAGTAAATAAGAAAACAAGTGAAGTATTACATGTTCAGGAAGACACATTACTACGGAATGAACTATCGATTTTCGATCTTTTCGTCGCGTTTTCTAGACGAGACGTGGAATACAATGAAGTGGAACTTAAAGAAGAAGTGATAACCTTGGTATCAGCTGCTACAGACACTTGTTCGAACGTGCTTGAGTTTGTTTTGATACTGATGGCTAAGTACCCTGTGGTGCAGGAGAAAGTTTATGAAGAGTGAGTCAAATAATGTTATATATTATTGCAATTTTGGCATCAAATTTTTTAACAGAAATAGCTGTACCAGTACCAGTTTTAAAATAATATTTTCATATTAATCTATATTTTAATATTATAAAGCTGAAGAGTTTGTTTGTTTGAACGCGCTAATCTCAGGAAGGGTTCGATTAGAAAAAATATTTCGGTGTAAGATAACCCATTTATCGAGGAAGGCTATAGGCCATTATCATCACGCAAAGACCAACAGAGCGGAGCAATGCGGGTGAACCTGCGGGGAACAGCTAGTAAAAATATATTTTCCTGGTGGTATATTTATTAATCTGGTGAACTGCTTTAACAGTTTGAAAATTATTTAGCAAGTAGGAAACTAGATTTGCCGTCAGAAGGATGTGATTCGTTACATCAAATTATAACATAGTAATGTGCGTCAAATCGCTGATTCATTTTCATGAAATGATCAAAATGAATGTATGTATTTGAGATATACGTACCACAAAATAAAACGTTTGTAAGATATCTTCTTTAAAAGTAAATCTAGTTAATTTAAGTGATATTAAAATTTTTCAGATTACACACGGAGTTTCATGAACAAAACATGTTACCCAAAACAAGGGAGGATCTTTCAAAACTGAAATATTTGGAACGCGTTATCAACGAGGCTCTAAGGCTCTATCCACCTGCGCCATTTGTTATACGAAAAACTAAACGACAAACTACTTTTTGTAAGTTTTTATTTTTTACCTTAAATACTGGTCTTGTAATTTTTCTAATTTCTCGTATTTCTTAGACTAAAATAATATGTTTGTTAAGTTGTTATTTTTCAGTAGACAATTATAATGGTATACTTTGATACTTTCCAAATCAGTGATAGTAAAAAGTCTATTTGAATAAATATTTAAATTTGAGTGTTTTAAATAAAAAACGAACATCATGGTTTTTTATTATTTTCCATTATTGTTAATGGTCAGACACTCTATATTTCTGTTACAGCTGATGGCATAGTTATACCAGAAGACGCGAGTATTCTGGTCTCCCTCTGGGGTCTTCACCGGAACAAAAATCATTGGGGACCAGACGCAGACTGTTTCGATCCAGACCGCTTCCTGCCAGAACGGTACAGTCGTGTTCCACCGGGATGTTTCATACCATTCTTGTCAGGATCTAGAAATTGTCCTGGTAAGTATCCTGTAAAAATGATAGATAGATTACAAATACATAACGTAGGAGTATTAAGGATTTGCTAAAATAATGAAAGAATATTTTTTATCTGCCTAAATATACTTCATCTAATGACATTAATACCTCTAACACCAAACCATTAAATATTTGATCAGTAGTTAAAAATTGTCAGTCAGTATTTATTTAGTGGATAATCTACTAATAATAAATGTTAAATAAATCTAGTAGGTAAACAAAAAAAGTCTTTCGAGTAATGAATTAATTAATTAACTTAGTAGTCCATCTTCTGAAGTTATTTAAGATAGAAGCAAGAAGACGCATTGCAAATTTACAACAATTAATTTTAATTATGTCTTTAACATTACAGGTTTTGCCTTCGCCATGATGTCAGTAAAAACCGTCTTGTCAGTGCTACTCAAAACGTACAGAGTAAAACCAGACGCAGAAAATGGTCCGATACCACAGATTAAGCTAAACTACGACATAACAATTACAGCAGTGGATAGTAAAATAGCTTTTGAGAAGAGATCTTTATAACGGAGTGGGTTTATTATTATCTAGTCAATATTAATATAAGTAGTCTTGAAATGGGGAGCTTGGTTGTAATATTTAAGACTGTAAGGACTAGTTTTACATCTTGCTGATAAATTTGCTAATAGACTATTTAATACTTTTTGACTGTATTGTCTTAACTGATAGATAAATTGAAGTGAATATTTCTAGAAAATGTAAAATAAGCAAGCTTTGAGCTATGACTTTTTATTAATAAAAATGTGGAGGGCTGTGTCTCCTGATGTTTATTGTTTAAATATTGAAAGATATTATAAATCAAATATTCTGTTTCTATCAATAATATCGTGTAGTATGTTTAGTTTTCTAACAGATGGTGTTTAGACAAATTGTTATTTATTATTTTATAAGTGTATATGAAATTGTATTGTAAATATATGGAATAGGGATATCAGGAATAAATATTAATTCCTCGATTTTGTTAATTTGCTTTTTGTACCATACAAAAATAAATTATTCGAAAAGTATGTTGTCCTTTCATTTATGCCTGTAATAGTTTTCTTTTCGTTCTTAGAAAAAAGTAAAAGTAGATATCAAATATATCTACACTAATATTATAGAGACGAAAACTTTGTTTGTTTGATTGTAATGAATAGGCTCATAAACTACTGGACCGATTTTAAAAATTCTTTCACCATTCGAAAGCTACATTATCCACGAGTAATATATAGGATAGGTTTTATCCCGGAAATTCCACGGGAACGGGAACTATGCGAGTTTTTCTTTGAAACCGCGGGCGGAGCCGCCGGCGGAAAGCTAGTAATTTATAATTATCTTTATCTTTCACTACCTTTTATGACGTCATCATCAATTCACATCCTTACCAAATTTATAATTCAAAAGTATTTTCAAACAAGGAGAGTTAACAATCTCACAGTAAAAGAGAAATTATATACAAACACATAATATAACAGCACGTAATTTAAACAAACGAAAAATCAATTTATTTCTCATGGGCCGTTCATTATTTCTTATGAACACATTAATTCTTGGTGCATTAAATCTATACTAATATTATAAAGCTGAAGAGTTTATTCGTTTGTTTGTTTGAACGCTCGTCTCGGGAACTACTGGTCCGATTAGAAAAAGTATTTTGTTGTTAGATAGCCCATATCGGGGAAAGCTATCATCACGCTAAGACTAACAGGAGCGGAGCAATGCGGGTAAAACCGCGGGGCAAAGCTAGTATCATAATAATATTATGATGATAAAAAGCAGTATCATGCTATTTCTTATTTTAGCTTATGTGTTAGTTACCTTGGCTTGTCTTGATTGGGTAATAAATATCCGATCAATTATATTCTTATATATAAAATTCTCGTGTCACAATGTTAGTCTGCATACTCCTCCGAAACGGGTGGACCGATTCTCATGAAATTTTCTGTGCATATCGGGTAAGTCTGAGAATCGGCCAACATCTATTTTTCATATGTACCACGGGCGAAGCCGGGGCGGACCGATAGCTCAAAAATTCAAAAAATTCAAATTCAAAATTATTTATTTCTTTCCTTTTAGGTCTTAAACAAAGTTAGTTAAAGTTAATATTATATAATATAACATCTTATTACATATTATCAGAAATAGCCAAAATGTAGAGTTGATTGGCAAAAGTGTTTCGTAAGAGTATTTATTGTGTCAATTCTTTTAAAATAAGCCTAGTTACGTGAACTAATATTAATTAAGTTTGCGTTTGAGTTTCAGTTACTTCATAACCCTCACACTGCGGTCGTACCAAAGCGTCCCAAAAATTAATGACACCCATAAAATTATCGACAATAAATTAAAAATTAACAAATGCGTCGCCAACTCAATAGAAATGGCCGTAAATCACAATAATTTATGCCGAGATGCGGTCGTAAAATTTTTATATCCCCATAAATGACGGTTTGATATTTTTTAACGCGTTTATTAAGACATTCTCGAATGCAAAGGGTAAATTAAGTATGTAATAAAGGTTATGAAGGGAATTTACCTCCTGGCAGCGGTATTTTATATTGAACAAGATGAGATTTGCGTGGTTCTTTATAATAACAATCATTTTAGGTAATAACTCGTTTACGAGTACTTTCATATGAAATTAATATAGATATTTTTTAATGTTACATACAGTTAATACATATTACAATAATAATATATTCTAATGTTATATGACTGAAGAGTTTGTTTGCTTGAACGCGCTATTCTCAGGTCCAATAAAAAAAGATTTCACTGTTACATAATATTTATCGAGGAAGCATTGCGGGTAAAACCACGGGGCATCGCTAGTGCAGGATAAAAATAGGTTAAGATTAAATTGTGGATTGTATACATATATCAGACACATACATTACTGTATATATCTGATGCAGCGCATTGAATAGAAATATTTTTTATTATAATTTATAATATTATGTAATTCAAGTAGAAGAACACAGAACCATTAAAATATCAAATTCGGTTGACTAACACGCCTTTTACCTTATTTTTGTTTCAACGTTTTATTTTCTGACAATACCAAATATTCTCCCTATCTTTCCATGTCGATATTCACAAAAATACCTATTTCCCACTAAAAAGCGGTAAATACGAAAGAAAACTTTATCAGGCACCACTTTATCGGCTGTTACACACGAGTGAAGCAAATGTACTCGGAATAAAATTTCAGATGGCTCACGTTTGTGTGTACTAAGCACTATTTGGTACGTGAAGTGAAATTGTGTATTATTTACTTATAGAATTGCTTTAGATATAGGTATAAAAGGTTTAGAAAATAAAAAGGAAAAATAACAATACCGATTGCGGGATACAATATAAACTTTATTTTATTTCGTTAGGATAGATATCTACATAAATAAATAAATAAATATTCAGGACAATAATTTTCACACACGGCACGATCTGATCCCATACTAAGCTTTCGCTTGTGTTCTGGATGCCAGATGGCTGATAAACATACATTGATAATTTTAAATTAATTCTTATATAGATAAATAACACCCACATAGAGCAAACATCTATGTTCATCTCACAAATATTTGCCCCGGGTGGGAACCGAACCCACGACCTACCAAGCCAACCGGTCAGTCAGTACCACAGATCAAAGAAATCTCTATGGTCAGTACCTACATATTTATGTATTTTAAACATCATTTCCACAGTCACACAGTAGAGGGTTAAATCCACACCAGCAAGAACTAATTTTATAAAATAATATTCGTGCATATTTTTATACAATTATGTATAAAATTAAAAGCGAAATTAACTAGGTATATTTTCTTAAAAGTCTTTATTAACATTTCCCAAGAATTTCGAACGAACGTTTATTATTTTGTTTACTAAATTACAAGTATTTCTTCGATGAAATATTATAATAACTTCGGTTTAAGATTTCTGTTTGAGATGCTGAGTCGAGTTCACATATAGGTCAATGTTTACGCTCTAAAACTTGTCACTTAGTCACATGTATTGTTTTGTGTGTTTATTAATACTGTTTTTAGCGTGTGACTTTACTCATATATTTTAGTCTTAGAGCTCTATCACTGTATAGAGTTCTATACAAGTAACCTATTTTTTTCTTTATATGACCCCTTTGAATCGCAAAATTGCATTCAAAAACTTAAAAAGCTTACCTACTGTTAGATGACACGTTTGCTATGCCATTAAAAAAAAGAGCGTGTGTACCGAACACACGTGTCAGAAGTGAAACTTCTTTGGCAAGATTCAAAGAAGCCAAAATCGTCGCCTTACTCCGTGACGTGACGGTATTGCCATGACGCGACATTGGAATTTTATTCTCAACGCGCCTAAAGAAGTTTCACTTCAAAAAATCGTATTAAATTCATATTATAAAGTTAGCAAATAAAACCAATCTACATACTCTACGGGAGATTTAACGACACTGGTAATTTTTGTAATCTACTTATAGGTAACTAGCTTTCCACCCGCAGCTTCGCCCGCGCAGTCAAAGAAAAACCCGCATAGTTCCCGTTCCCGTGGGATTTCCGGGATAAAACCGGGATAAAAAGTAGCCTATGTCCTTTCTCGGATAGCAAAATATCTCTATACCAAATTGCATGCAAATTGGTTCAGTAGTTAAGGCGTGATTGAGTAACAGACAGAGAGACAGAGTTACTTTCGCATTTATAATATTAGTATGGATAGACTCAATATTAATTAAGATATTTATATACTATACATACACGTTGATACAAGAAAATCATAAAGCCGCGTTCACATTGGAAGAATTATTTGCAACTAATAGTCGCATATTATTTAGTTAAAAAAGTCAATTTGGGATTATTTACTAGCTGTGCAGTACGGTTTCACCTGCGGACAAACCCGCAGGAAATAACAAGTATGTCTATGGCACCCGTTACACGCTCAATCCAGATCACGATCCAAGTCAGGTGACGGATTGACGAATCTTTATGTGGATCGTCGCGACATTAGATGGTCAATCCAGATCATATCAGTCCACTGTTCGACATAGTCAAATGCACACGCATTCACAACCACTAAATAGATCTGAATAATAACAAAGCTTGTGCAGCAATAATTATTGCCTGTTATTTGAAAAAACGCGTGAAGAGGAAACGCTGGGTTAAACCGTGGCTACTAAAAAGGAACATCTATACACATTCGAACTTGTTAGATGAAATTTATAGTACGGAAGAGGAAGAGGATTACGCAAATTACTACAGGATGAAGGAGGCATGTTTTGATCATCTGTTAAAAATGTTTACACCTGTGTGTTGTCGTCCCATACCATCGCGCTCCGAACGCAGACTGACGTAATTTGACAGCATGTTACATTACACGATCAATCTGAATCTCGATCAAAGGATCGAGATCGTTGATTTCTAAAAATCTAGATATTTTCTGATCAGATTTTACGATCCGTCGATCAAATACATTACACAGTCAATCTGGATTGAGATCAATGATCATGATCAAGGATCACATTCTAGATTGAGCGTGTAACGGGTGCCTATAACGCATGTGTTATTTTACATAAGCTACATCACTGCTAAGTATTATTAACATCTGTTCAGTGATTTTTCCGTGAATGAGTAAACTAAACATACATCCATCCTCAAAAACTTTCGCATTTATTATATTAGTAGGTCTTCTCAAGTCAATTATTTATCATAAACAACTTAATAAATTATTGTATTGTCACCTATCATGGTGAGTCCTGGAAGAAATCGCTTTTAAGCGATAAGGTCACCTTTTGTACTTCGCATCCATACAAATATATATTAAACTGTACATTGTAATATTAAATGGTGTGGAACTATAAAATATGATTAAATAAGTGTACAAAGTTTGAATAAATCTGTATGTTTAATGTGGGTCAAAATCGAGTGTAAAACAATAGATTACAAATATATAGGCGAAGCTAATAAAAGCGCGTTAAAACCAGTCGCGTAATATGTTGAATTTGATATTCTGGTTTTATGGCATTCAAATGTTTTTTAAATATACATTTTTAAAGAATTGGCGTGAACCGGGATGCGGTTGGGAATCCCGCCTCGTGATCGAGTTTTTTCTATTCTTAAAAAATTTATACTAGTCGCATATGATTTAACATATTGTGCCCTGGCCTTTACACAATATAAGGTAAAACCACACAGGTATCCCGTTGTTCGATAGAGAGATAAAATTAACATTTTACGACTCAATCAAGCCACGGGACATGTCGTTTATTACAAATTCGGTTTCGATAATAATAAAGATCGGGAATGGATTTAAAATAATTTGTTTGCGGTTTAAATCGATTGTTGTTTTTATTACAAGTGGTGCTACTATGGTGGTAATACATGGATAGATCAGCATGTAAATGTATGTTTAAGAGTTAAATGGATAGTTTGGAATCTATACTAATATTATAAAGCTGAAGAGTTTGTTTGTTTGTTTGTTTGTTTGTTTGTTTGAACGCGCTAATCTCGGGAACTTCTGGTCCGATTTGAAAAATTCTTTCGGTGTTAGATAGCCCATTTAGCGAGGAAGGTTATAGGCTATATATCATCACGCTACGACCAACAGGAGTGGGGCTACGGGGGTGAAACCGCGCGGAGCAGCTAGTCTTTACTATAGAGGTTTTAGAGAATATATTGTTTTCTAAAATAGCACTGTGAAAGGCCACTACGGATAGAAAACTTTTGATTTAAGTCTTATTAAGTCGGTGATATTGATGTTACATAGAATTAGAATTAGATTAATTATAGGCTAATTATTTTGGACAGTAAGCCTGCTCTACAAAAAATTAAACTTTCGATATACATATTCAAAAGACAGAGGAAGTAGTTTTATCTTAACTGCTTATTTAAAAATACAATCAAATTACGTTTAAATGTTAAAGGTTAAAGGTTAGTTATTTTAGTTAAAAAATGTTATTTTATAATAGCCACATCCTAGTGAGCTTTTTTTATTTTTTCAATTTCTCTGAATATATTTGTTTTCTTTGTCCAAAGTATAATGAATTATACTGAACATTTAATACAGAATTACAAATAGGAGCAATACAAGTGATAATATGTACAGAGGGCGGTCTTATCGCTGCAAGCAATTTCTGCCAGCCACCCCGATATAATTAATCCTGGTTTAATCTACTAGGTATCTTGTACAGAATACAGATGTCGAAGTATTCTTTATAAAATGACAGTAAGTAGGTACATACGTAATGTTACTGTATATTTCCGGCTCTTAAAATCACAACTGTCTTATGTGAAAACTACTCAGATTCTGTTAGAACTAGAATATGTAATAAGCCGTCTGAGACAGTTCAAAAGCGAATAATAGCACTGTCTTTTACAGAGAAGTAGTATATTTAGTAAGGACCATTTTAAACGTATTTTTATACTTTAAAAAAGTACAAATAGAAAATATGTTTTGTTCGTGAAAGAAAGTCGTGTTAGCTACGGCTGAATAGATTTGGCTGAAAATTGGTGGGAAGCTTAGAACCAGAAGGACATTACCTATTTCCTATTTACCTATTTCGGGACTATTTTCACACACGGCACGAACTGATCCCATACTAAGCTTTCGCCTGTGTTATGGAAACCAGATGGCTGATAAACATACATTTATATAATTTTAAATAAATACTTATCATATAGATAATTAACACCCAGACACAGAGCAAACATATATATCTTCATCACACAAATATTTGCCCCGGGTGTGAATCGAACCCACGACCAGTGGCTTGGAAGGCAGGGTCACTACCAAACAAGCCAACCGGCCAGTCACATTGTATACTTTTTATCCCTAAAAATTTGAAAAAGAAATACAACCAGGGCGGAGCCGGGGCGAACAACTAGTATTATATAATAAAGACGAATCTCTAAATGTTGCTAAGCGTAAAATTTGAAAATGGCTCTACCAATTCTTCAATATTATTAACTTATTAAGGCACAAGAAACGTTTTTATGGAGAGAGTATTAGATTTTTTTATACTATATTACTGATCAATATAGGGTCTTATTGTATTTTGTTTTCAACCTGTGTAGGTACTAATAATAATTAATAAAGATTTTTTTGTTTGTTTGATTTGAATGAATTAACTCAAAAAACACTATTCTGAGTTTGATTTTTATTTCACCAGTAGAAATATACATTCTATTTATTTTGTTTTTAACCCGTGTGACGCCGCGCCGCGCCGCGGCCGGGGCGAATGTGTTGTATCGTAACATAATAGGAATCTATTATTTTATGTAAAACATGAAACATATACATATCAAAGGAAAATGTACGAGTTGCCTTGATGTGAGAAACGCGTGTGTAATTTCAAATTTGGATACTGTAAAAAGTAACGTAATAATTAGTATATTATGTTAATAATTTATTTTACAGTATTACAGTTTCTAATTCACTAGGTAAATAGGCTGTAAAATCATGTGAATGTGTGTGTATTCCACAGGTGTATTCTAATAAATATTGTTTCATAAAAAATTGCTATTAAAATTTGCTCTATATGAGATATATATTTTTGGTCGGTATTTGAAATATAAGCGAGAGCTAACTTGTCCTGTTGATAACGTTTTAGTTATAATGTTTTTGCTTCACTATATTTTGTTAAAACAATTAACAATGAGATAAAATCCTTTTCTGCCATCTATATAATAAAAATGAATTGCCAAATGCTAAGCGCAAAGCTAGATAATGGCTGAACAGATTTCAATTGTTCTTTTTTTATAATATTACTTAAAGTACCAGGATGGTTCTTATGAAAAGAAAACGTATACATGTACCTACCACGGGCAAAGCCAGGGCGCTACCGCTAGTATACCTCCTAATTATATGGGTATATATTACACATTATTGTTTGAAAATAACTGTCTGTTACGCTTTCATGTCATTGAACCGAATGTATGTTCATTGTTTACAGAGACTTAAACTTGGGAAAGGATATTGTAAATTAATTAGCGACAGAATATAAAATAAATAAACATTTCAAACAATTTATTTCGCTGTACACAGAATAAATTTATTTTGATATTTTTATTAGCCTTTAAATATTTAAAACCTATCCTTATTTTCTAACCCCGCTCTAATAAATGATTTTAATTTTTTTTATACCAATTTTTTTACACATGATTTATTGGCACAGGTTATACAATACTGTATATTTCATAAAGAAATATTGCCATCATTATGGTCACGATTTCAAATACGGCATAATATTACCAAATACATCTGTTTTGTTATAGTGATAAATGTATAACTTGCGTATTCAAGTGACCATATGAGTCCGCTTTGTGTTCGATATTTATTTCCACGTCATAAATGGATGTGTAATTTTTCATGCGAACGCTATCAATCTCGTTAAAATCTGTATATGGAGTTAGCTTTTACAGCTGTGTTTAGAACTAGCTTTTTGACGTGGCTTCGCTCGCGTGGATTATATATTAAGTAATGTTGGCTAAAAGCTTAAAGAGCTTTTTTCTTACTTAAATAATTATACATAAAGTAATTTTGAAAATATGTACCTACCATTAAAAGAGCAATTCCAGTATTCCAGTAATGGGGAAGTAAAACTCGCTATTGTTTTACTTGCCCATTACAGAAAGATTTAAGTGTTAAAATCTATTCAGTACGTTGGTTAAAACCTATATTGACTGAATGTCTGCTCTTTAAATCAGTCAATAAGGTTATTGACTAAGGGTGTTGGTCAATAACCTTATTAACTGATTTTGTCAGATAAAATCAGTCAATAAAGATATTAACCGACGCCCTTAGTCAATAACCTTAATAACCGTCAATAAGGATATGGTTCAGGGTTTTGACTGTAGCATATACATATAGTTATAAGGTAAATTTAATAACTTTACATACATGCACGGGTCAACAAGATCCTCGATACTCTGTTCAGCGGAGCGTATATTGAAGTGTTTATTAATAAGAACGATCGATCTACCATCATCGGATGGTACTTGTGTGAACTTTTTAGGGTTCTTTCTGAAGTAAAATATTAATTATATAAATCTCGTGTCACAATGTTTGTCCTCAATGGACTCCTTAACCACTTAACCGATTATAATAAAATTCGCACACCATGTGCAGTTGGATCCATCTTGAGAGATAGGATAGTTTAAACATGTAGGTATCACGGGCAAAGCCGGGGCGGACCACTAGTGTTTTTATATAAATGCAGCCATTTGTCCACCTTTACTCGGGTAAATAAAGATTTATTTACCCGAGTAAAGGTGGACAGTGTTTAGATATTAATTAATAGCCTATGTTATTCGGTAATCATGTAACATTCTGATAGTAAAATTATTTTGAAATTGTTCTACTTCAGTGAAATCGTAATAAACAAACAATTATTACCAGTTTATAATATTAACTTAGACGTATAGAAATTGGTGTATATTTAAGAGTATACAATTAATATTTAACGTAATTATTTTAGCTTTACCATGAACATATTATACGTAATTCAATCTATTTATTGTATAAATAAGGCACATCTACAATCCTTTCTAGAAAGTTATATATGTACCTATGTTTAGTTTTGCGTATGTAGTAATAAATAAAGTATTTCATACCAAAAAACCGTAAAAAGATTTATCTATAGAACCCGTATTACCCAGTCAAAACGCACTCTTAACCAGATTTCATAGCGGTTAAATAAACCTGAGGCTTCACCGGGATTTAATGGAAGAGAGGTATCGATAATTGGGCGAATAGCCGGCCTTCCGATAAAATTCCCTTTTACCTTTGGATTTGAATCTGATCATCTGCTTGAGTCGAGCTATCATATCTATAGGTATTTATGTAACTTCCATCATACATAGTAGGACATATTTTAGTATGTATTTTAAACCTATTTAGTTCTGAATGTATGAGATGAAAAAGTATTTTTTACTCTAATTAAAAATTACGTTTTCATCTTCTTGTAAATGGAATTATTGATTATTTTCTATCGTCGTAGAAAATAATATGAAATACTTGTATTTGGAATCAAGTCAAAATTGCTTTCAAAATTCAAATCTATATCAAAGATAAAATCATGATAATCACTTATAATACCACAAGAGCTTCAAAATTATCGGGTATTTTCCGATAGGTTCGTTGCAAACAAATGAAGGAGTCAAGTTTTTAGTCAAGGTTAAAAAATCACGAGCGCGAAGCGCGAGTGATTTTTCCTGAAAAACTTGACGACTTTATTTGTTTGCAGGGAACCTTGAGGGAAATGCCAGATAATTTTGAAGCTCGTGTGGTATTCGGGAGATTATTTTTCCGTCCCAAATGTCGGCCAATAATTTCACAATTGAATTGAACCTGTCAGTTTGACGTCAACGACCAGAGAAAATTTTCAAAAAATTATCAGTATAATACCATGTAGGTTGTACCACGTGACGTCGAATGGTGCAATTCTATAGGTCGATAATTGGGTCGGAAAAATAATCGAGGATATATGATGACAGCGTAAACTATCATCTTGTAAGGGCGCTTGTGCACTACAAGGAATTTTACTGTCCGGCATTCCGATTTTTTACGGTCCGGTGTGGCATGAAAAAACCGATGAATTGCTTGTGCACCTGTCCGTCTTTACTCGGATCAGTGCGGTACAGTTCAAGGAAGTATGGCGGTATAATGCTATCATAAATGATTGTTTTCGCATTTTACAAGAAACGAGTAAAAATATAGAAGGTGAAATATTATATTACTTCGTTATAATAAAAAGTAAAGTTCCGTAAGAGATTTAAAATGCGTGTTTCACTTATTTATTTTAATCGGTGACGAGGAGCTAAATCTATTCCCACTTGAACTTTAACTTACCAACACATACTTAGATAGTAATTATAGGTCAATGCTTGGTCAATGTATATAAAATAACAATACCGACTTCTCAAATCTCATTGCCAGCTAAAAGAAAGTAAAACAAGAGCTTGCTTTCAATTGGCATATGCAATAAAAAGAGTAAAATCCAAGGAAGTGGGCACTCGAAAACAATTATACCTACAGCGACTCGTAAACTCAAAAAACCATCCGGAATAGGGAAAAGTAAAATGTCGGACAGTAAAATTACGTATAGTGCACAAGCTAGTATATAGATTAATTGCGTGCCATACCGGACCGTAAAAAATCGGAATGCCGGACCGTAAAATTCCTTGTAGTGGACAAACGCCCTTACGGTGCATTTACACCAAACGAGCGAATGCTCATTCTAACCCAGCTTCTAGCCCCACTATGTCAAATTCTTTTAGAGTAATCCGATGTAGAGCATTATTTCGTTGATCTTACTGCGTTTGAAAAGATTCTATGCAATACTGAACACTGAATACGAGTTTTCGTTTTCACTAATAGATCCTGAAAGAATGCTCTTGCTCTAGCTCTTGTTCTATGTTCGATTGGTGTAAATGCACCGTGATATATTTTCTGTGATCTTTTCATTCTCTTTTCATCTACTACTAGTAAAGTGATATTAAATAAAACTTTACCTGTAAAAAGAAAAAAGAAAATAGATTGTGAAAAAGATGTTAAATGTTTCCATTGTCCACAATAACTTGCTATCTTTTGTGAATTTGCACAATAGTTCCCATCTTAACTTTGTTTAATGACGAATCGCTTTTGTTCACAAAAACTAATTTATAACAAGTGACAAGCGTGTCCCGCGAACTTTAATGGGATCCATACGTTGCGACGTGGGTGGTCTGTCGGGATTGTTTGAAATATGACGCACTGTGTGACAAACAGGTGTATTAAATTGTTATCTTAATTCTCGTTAAGGAAAAATGGTGACTGAGTGACGTCAACAGACCAAAATATCTGGATTAGAAACTTGAAATCGTGTTATCCATACTAATCAAATACTAATATTATAAAGCTGAAGAGTTTGTTTGTTTGTTTGTTTGAACGCGCTAATCTCAGGAACTGCTGTCCGATTTTAAAAATTATTTCTGTGTTAGATAGCCCATTCATCGAGGAAGGCTATATAATATCATCACGCTATGACCAACAGGAGCGGAGCCACGCGGGTGAAACCGCGTAGCGCAGCAGCAGCTTCGCCCACGTCGTCTAAAACAAAACCATTATATACCAAATAAATTATATACCAAAACCCTCACGGAGAACCAAGCTATCCATTAGTGAAAACAGAATGAAAATAGATGAAGCAGTTTTTGAGTTCGTCGCAAACAGACAGATGCACTTGATGACTTTCTTTTATACTATCTAGTGATTTAAAAAACTTATATTATTAATAAACAGTTACACATCAAGACTATTCTTATAAGCTTAGGTCTTTGCCCTTGGTAGCTATTAGGTGATAAATTTTAAAGAATAGGTATTAAGTATCTTGTATTGTTACCTGAAACACAAAAGAGCTTTTACTCAACGTCGTGGATTCAATGAAATGAAAAATTTTAAAGCATCATCTCTCGAAAGACGTGAAACTATTTTGGGATATAAATAGTTTTCCATTAATGTGTAGTAGTTTTATACCGCTGTTTTGTTCACAAAGTAGCAAGATAAATAAGTAGTTTAATAGCGATGTAGGTTATCTATTTGCATATAAAATTTCAGCTCGTTTTGTGACAAAATATCTGCAAATGTTTTCTAACAATTCATTTACATCAAACGAGCGAAAGTTCATTCTAACCCCACTATTTCAAATTCTATAGTGTAAATAGGCGTAGAGCATTCTTTCATTGTTCTTAGTGCGTTTGAAATATTATCTATGCAATGTTCTAATAATGAACAACTCTGAATACGAGTTTATATTCGTTGATCCTCAAACTTACAAATCGTTTGACTTTCGCTATTTTCCGACGAGTTCGACTAACGCCCACGCAACTAAGCCGCCGGTACCAGCATTCACACCATCATTTTTCTTTTTGTCATTGCGTACTAAGAACCCTGTAGAACCGCCATCCTGTTACAAATGACTCGAAATTTTGTGTCAATATCTCCCGGTCTACTAGCTCCATATTCGTTTGATGTAAATGCACCGTAATAATTTCCTTTTTGTATATTATTTTTTATAAAATAAAACACACATTAATTGTGTTATATGTCTGTGTTTGAATGTTTTTATCGCTGGCATAATTTAGAAATAAAAATTATTTTATATGAACCACAAGTAAGCAATTAAAAGAATAATTATCTCTCAGGACAGTAAAACATAATTTTCTAACATAACTCTACGTTTGAAAACTACTGGAAGTGGGTCATACACGTAGAATAGTAATTAGAACATAGATATGTATGAAAAAACTAACTATATTAAGCGCGTATATAAGCTATCCGCCCGCGGCTTCTCCCGCTTTTTCTAAAACCTAATAGATTACATACTAGAGAGATTCCTTCTATCTATTTAAAAACAAACTGCATCAGAATCTGTTGCGTTGTTTTAAAGATTTAAGCATAAGGGACATAGGGGCAGAGAAAGCGACATTATTTTATACTATCAATTTTATACTATGTAGTGATTACTAACTGTGCCCCGTGGTTTTACCCGTGTTTCTCCGCTCTTATTGGTCTTATAATGGATATTACATAGCCCGTGATTAAATAATATAGCCTTGGCCTTGCTCGATAAATGGACTATCAAACAGTGAAATAATTTTCATAATCGGACCCGTGGTTCCTGGTTAGCGCGTTCAAGCAAACAAACAAACTCCACAGCTTTATAATATACTAGCTTTCCGCCCGCGACTTCGCCCGCTTTGTCTAAAACCTAATAAATTACATACTAAAACCTTCTTCGAGAATCACTCTATCTATTAAAAAAAACTGCATCAAAATCCTTTGCGTAGTTTTAAAAATTTAAGCATACAAGGGGACATAGGGACGGAGAAAGCTGCTTTGTTTTATACTACTTACTAGATTTCCGCCCGCGGCTTCGCCCGCGTTTTCAAAGGAAAACCCGCATAGTTCCCGTTCCCGTGGGATTTCCGGGATAAAACCTACCCTATGTGTTAATCCAAGTTACCCTCTATATGTGTGCTAAATTTCATTGTAATCGGTTCAGTAGTTTTTACGTGAAAGAGTATCAAACATCCATACATCCATACATACATCCATACATCCATACAAACTTTCGCCTTTATAATAGTATTAAGATGTAGTGTGTGTATAGTACTAGTAGTACTCAACTTTAATATTTTATTCTGTAGTAAAATACATTCCTATTAATATCTCAAATCTTCTGCAACGACTTACCAATAACCATGCTATTTCTCACAAATAAACTTGAGGTTTTTACTCAGAAATCAAGTTACATCTTATATATAAAATTCTCGTGTCACAATGTTAGTCTGCATACTCCTCCGAAACGGGTGGACCGATTCTCATGAAATTTTCTGTGCATATCGGGTAAGTCTGAGAATCGGCCAACATCTATTTTTCATATGTACCACGGGCGAAGCCGGGGCGGACCGCTAGTATTAATATGAAATTACCCTATTATGTAATCCTTTTCCCGTATCCAATCAAAAGTTGGCGAATACGTAACCTTTTAGATTATTCATTAAAACGGACTGCGTATCTTCATAAACTAATTTATTTTGTGGTTTCCACTGTATGGGATTTTAATACGCAATTTGAATAGGTTATAAAAGTATTTCTATATTTGGTAAGTCTAATTTACTTTGGCCAATTGAACATTATTCGTATTGCGGTCTTGTAAACTTGTTAATATAATAATTATATCGATTTAAACATTTTTAGGACCGAAACTTTTTGTTTAAGAAATGAATGTGAAAAATGAATTCTAATATGTCTACGTATATGTATATGTGTGATAATACATGATTTGTTTAGCAAGAGTTTGAAGTTTGTGAAAACATCAAATTAAATTATATATGTAGTTATTTATTAGGCGGGTCTACATTGACCGAGCTGCTTCGCGAATCTGCTCGCTTTGTGTGTACACTAGGTACTTATTAAAGCTCTTCCAAATTATATAAGTACTCATATTTATATAATACTAGGTTTCCGCCCGCGGCTTCACCCGCGCAGTCAAAGAAAAACCCGCATAGTTCCCGTGGGATTTCCGGGATTGCGTCATTTTCCCGGGATAAAAAGAAGCCTATGTCCTTTCTCGGGTATCAAAATATCTCCATACCAAATTTCATGCAAATTGGTTCAGTAGTTTAAGCGTGTTTCCTAATTGATCATATATACAACCATGAAATCTTCACAAACATTACATACAGTAAAGCTTATCTTTACAGAGAATTGATGAATTCTATTTCACATGCAGGTTCGAAGTCAGAAGCAAAAAAGTTATCAAAGAGATGGCTCTTTGACGACTTTCAGGAAGCTCATGTCACCTGAATGAAAATGTTTTTTGAAACGAGTTGTTAAAAATATGTCAATCTGATAGCGAGTATTTTATACGTTATAAGAGTATTTCTCAATGTGTGCTAAATAATAATTAGAAGAAAAAAAAAACAAAAACCGACTTGAAGACTATACATATGTACAAATTTAAATAATTTCTGATAAACAGTGTATATGCCTACAAAATTTGGGTTTCCCTCAATTTCCCCAGGATCCCATCATCAGATCCTGACCTGGTGACAATGGGACCACCTATGACGTATGACCTACCAAATAAAAAAAGAATTATTCAAATCGGTTAATAATTGCCGGAGTAATCGCGTAACAAATATACAAAAAAAAAAATACAGTCGAATTGAGAACCTCCTCCTTTTTTTGCAGTCGGTTAATTATAAAATACAAAACAAACAAACAAGGATACAAAATGGCAGTTATGATTATAATGGAGCGATCTCTACCAGACAACTGAAATAGAGAAAAGGCTGTAATTAGAAAAGTAGGTGTAGGTACAATAAATAAGCAGTACCACTTTTCCACAAAAAAAACGCTAGGTATATTTTATGAAATGATTTAAATATTGTATTGTATTCAAATATTCAAGTATATAAATCCATACTAATATTATAAATGCGAAAGTAACTCTGTCTGTCTGTCTGTTACTCAATCACGCCTTATCTACTGAACCAACTTGCATGAAATTTAGTATACTTAGAGATATTTTGACACTCTAGAAAGGACATAGGATAGGTTTTATCCCGGAAATCCTACGGGAACGGGTTTTTCTTTGAGAACGCGGGCGAAACCGCGGGCGGAAAGCTAGTATCTACATAAATTACGGATTTAAATGTAGTTATTATCATCAGGTACTATTTTATCATTAAATATTTAAACCACACATGTTTTTGACATTTGTCTTCTTCCTGTAATTAATGGTTGGTCCACAAAGTGCTTTTGTTATTTTAAAATGAAATACATAAATGTGTATCATAATACATATTACTAAATTCTTTAATATGTATTATTATGTTAATAAAATAAATTTACAGATTAATATAACGTTTTATGAAACCTATCGTAAAAATCTAAGAATGTATTAATAACGTTAATTAATAGATATCAAATAAATAACAATATGTTTTTCAATTCATACTCATAGCATTAATATAATTAATTTATTAAATAATAAATCCTCTATTCTATGAATCTCACTGTATTTAAGTATTACACATTACCAGCAAAATTATTATTTACCCATCTACATATTTACTATTTCAATGAAAAATCTCATATTTTTTCAGGACAAATAATCGTTGAAATAACGAGAAAGTCCTTGCTCATTAACCTAATTAGTAACGTATGTGCCACGTTCAAAGTCATGTTTCAATATAAATTTGTATGGCCTATTGTTGATGTCGATGCTTGAAGTATTGTCACAGTAAATAGATGAACAGTAACGCAACTGAGCCTTTTCGATTTACATAATTATTTAAAAAAAACTAAATCGCCTTTAAATTGTCAGAAGTAGACTGAATTCAAATAGAAATCTCTGAGATAACAAAAAAAAATACAGTTGAATTGAGAACTTCTTATTTATAAAGTCGCAAGTAGTTACCTTATATCTAAGCACCTAATAATTACCTACATTGTAGAACTCGCTACAGTAACTGACAACACTACGACGAGTGCTTATAAGTGAGTGCACCGTTTCGAACGTTTTGTAGGTAGTTGCCCTACTGTTCGTATATATTTACTGTGGTATTGTATAGAAAGTTCTTGAATGCTTCCTGGAAACGTAGTTTTAATTGCATGTTGGAAAATCATGAAACAAAGATGTATAAATTGGCTTCCCTTTGTGTGGTATATAATTTTTTTCGTGTTCATTTCGATTATAATCTGTATGTGGCATAAAATGCATTGGGTTGTCTCGATCACTTAAACGGATAAAGCTGTATACACTTTATTGTGTACTAGATTTCCGCCCGCGGCTTCGTCCGCGTTTTCAAAGGAAAACCCGCATAGTTCCTGTTCCCGTGGGATTTCCGGGATAAAACCTATCTTATATTATGTTAATCCAAGTTACCCTCCATATGTGTGCTAAATTTCATTGTAATCGGTTCAGTAGTTTTTACGTGAAAGAGTAACAAACATCCATACAAACTTTCGCCTTTATAATAGTATTAAGATAATTTTCTTTAATAAGTGTTTAAACACGCTTTTTTTAGCTTCATCTTTTTTTACGTAACCTACATGCTTGTATATAAGCGTTTATTTTAGACTCGGTTTTGACTCACTATAAAGTATAAACGGACAGATTTAATTCAAACTTTGTACACTTATCAAGGATCGACAATACAATAAATTCATAAGTTTAAACGAGTTTTTTGAAGTGAAACTTCTTTATCGGGGTTGGACAAAAATATTTTAGTGTAACATTTTTGCGTTACGCCGTACGCGTGACATTTTTGCGTTACGCCACACTCGTGACATTTTTAAGGTCATAAAGAAGTTTCACTTCTTACGTGTGTACTCTAGTACACGCATACATTTTTTTTTTCATTCCTTCTGTCCCAAATTTGATAGGCATTCGATCAGCCATTTTTACGTGTCAGAAAAGCATCAATCCATACAAACTTTCGCGTTAACAATAGAACCTGATATTATTTCCCTTTATCTCGTCCCAAGTTGAAAAACTTTACCGATTTCATTCATCTTTTATTTATAACTTTTCTAGCGTCTTGTACAAGTTTGCGGAATGAAAATTAAGTAAAATTACGCTGAATATTTAACAAAACTTAACTACTATTTATTTAAACTTGCGAAGTCTGGACATCTGTCAGGTCACCTATTCATGAATTACCATTAAACGTACTATTTTAGCATTTTAATGCATTTATTACTAGCTAGTTGTGTTCCGCGGTTTTACCCGCAGTGCTCTGCTTCTGTTGGCCTTTCCGAGATGATAATAATATAATATAGCCTTCCTCGATAAATGGGCTATCTAACACCGAAAGAATTTTACAAATCGGACCAGAAGTTCCCGAGATTAGCGCGTTCAAACAAACAAACAAACTCTTCAGCTTTATAATATTAGTATAGATATGTAAAAAATGTAGTTCTTAATATCTACGAGAGACTTAAATAACTTTTGAACCATCATTTTAGTATCAACATCTCTGTGAAAAATCAAAATCGGTTCAGTGGTCTAATCATAAAAGTTAAGACTTAAGTTTCTTTCTCATATACTTTTTTAGTAGAGACTTGTCATATTGTATCGCAAACAAAAGCAAAACAATTTACATTATGAACCAATATTTTTCCTACTACCTATAGGTAGGATAAATCACTTTTTTAATTATTTTTCTTCTTGTGATCAACGCACAAGTCTCTTTCTAAAACATTCACATATTCATTAGGCGCACTTCTTTTAATTAATGTGAATTTATAACCCTCTTATGTCAGGAGCAATTACATTTTAATTAAAAATGTAACACTCTTATAAATACTTTTTATCGACGTTACAAAGACTGCCGCCTGAGAATTATGTTAGTCTGTATACTTTACTATATTAAAGGAAGGGTTAGTAACATAACTTACGAAGCAAGAACTGCTGAACGTATTTTAATGATGATTTTGCAGCCTCTATATTATACGATATTGTAAGTAAAACACCTAAAGTAAGAACTTAAAAACTTTATTTAAAAATACACCTACAGATACATAAGTGTACAAAAAGAACAGGTTAATTTTATTATGAAATGAACTAAAATGACTCGACGCAAATATTCAAGAAGGACAGGTTTTAGTGTACATAGTATTACGTCTGTTCATGTTTATTGTAGCTCTATATGGCATAATCATGATGCGTTAATTATTCAGAACTACGAATCGATTTACTTATCTTTTTATATCAACTTATAGTGCAGCATTTCCAAAATTTAATCATTCGCTAAAAGACCAAAAGTCGATTATACACCTGATAGGTGGATTAAGTTACTCATTTATGTGGTACACGTTCAAGGATATTAAATAAACCAATAATCCTATAATCGAGGCAATTCTGAAGGCATGAAATAAATAAAATACATTTTCATTAGTGTTATATCCGAGTTCGCAGGTGAACCATATATCATACTTAGGGTTGTCGCTTGGTACGAAGATATTATCTCAACAACTAATAAGTTTGCGGTTTATTTAGGCTATATTTAGAGTGGGTGGCAGCCCTATGCTAGCAGGGTAAAATGTTTTTGTGATTACATTGCTAGAATGTAAATGTGATACTGTTATTTTATTTGTGTTAATTTTGGAATTATGTTGTTAGTTATATCTTGATTAAGTCATGCAATGATGTTATTTACGAGAAAAATTAAGACCCTTTTAAGTTTTCTGATTACATAAAATATAATGAGTTTTCTTCGTTAAAATTTGATTAAATGCCTTCAAATTATTAAAAATAAAACGAAGTTTCAAAGTATGAAATAAATACTTAAAGCTGGCAACCCTAAACATAGAATCCTCGTAAAACAACGGACACGAAGGGAATTATTGGTTTATGTCATATTGGCAACAAATGTCTTTTTTACTCGACAATATCTAACTGACATTCCTTGATCAAATTATGTGTTAGGGCTGCCAATCTTAACTAGTACAATAACAATAGAAATAAAATAATTAATGTTGAATGTAAACAAATAAAAATATTTACAAGATACGAATACGAATAAAATCATAATTTTTGAAGGACTATCATGTTGTTTTTACGTCTTTTAATATAAACGAAATGGTTCAATAATATAATGATATTATAACAATAAAATATTTAATTAAAACTATTCCCACTTCCCAGTAGTTGTAATCTCTTTAAAAGATTAGGTAATATGCAAAATTTCCATACTTCAATAAATCATACAAAAAGTATTATATTTCAATATAAATATTGCAGTAATTAATTTTATATATCGTGAACTATCATAATATTCTGAATGTTATCATTTTCATTGTTCTAAAAACTTGAAAAATTATAGTTTCTTTTTTGTTTCATTTGAAATAGATATGACGGCAAAACAATGGATTATAAATGGATTTGACACCTATATGAGATAGATTTATCAGTTTTTGTCGCGCTGCGTTATAGGTTGAGCTGTTAATCATGTTAGTGATAAATGGAAGGGATTTAATGACTGAGATTAAATATCATCTATACTTATTATTTTAAAGCTGGAGAGTTTGTATGTTTGAACGCGCTAATCTCAGGAACTACTCGTCCGATTTGAAAAATTCACGTCAATTCAAATCATCACGCTAAAACCAACAGGAGCCGAGGAATGCGGGTAAAACCGCGCGGTCTAGCTAGTCACTAACAAAACCACTTTTAGACAAATTAGAGAATTCATTCCTTAGTTACAAAGTTCATTCTGAACTTTATTCGCATTAAAATAATACAAATAAACCTTTCTCACCTCACTAACTTCATTTTGGTCCAAATACTATTTTGTGGTAAAAGGTTATTTTGGTTTTTCTTTCGTAGAAAAGGGCCTTTTATTCATTTGAAACCTTTTTGGAGCTTTGCTCGTATAGAATAATATGTTAAATACATGTATGAAAAACTATTTGATATATTTGAAATTGTGAGAAATCCATACTAATATTATAAATGCGAAAGTAACTCTGTCTGTCTGTCTGTTACTCAATCACGCCTAAACTACTGAACCAATTTGCATGAAATTTGGTATGGAGATATTTTGATACCCGAGAAAGGACGTAGGCTACCTTTTATTGCGAAATATGTACCACGGGCGAAGCCGGGGCGGACCTCTAGTATTTTATAAAAGGTACCATTATAATATTTAAAAATATTACATCGATGTAATTATTGAACAAGATAAACTTTAATTTTGCATATTATATAATTTGTAGAGACAGACGGTGTGAAGATTGGATTTGATTTTATCTATGGCTTTCTATACGTGTAAGTTACTAGCTATGCCCCGCGGTTTTACCCGCATTGCTCCGCTCCTGTTGGTCTTAGCATGATGATTTATAACCTATAGCCTTCCTCCATAAATGGGCTATCTAACACCGACCGGCAGTTCCTGAGATTAGCACGTTCAAACAAACAACCAAACAAACTCTTCAACTTTATAATATTTGTTTAGAACATGTTTAGAAGTATAGATTCTTTTACCTATTGTTTGTTATGTTGGCAGCAAAATATTGTTTAAATAACAATAAATTAACAAATAAAGTACTGAAAATAAATAATCAAATTAATTCCTGTTTTTTTTTAATATCTTTTGTGTTCCTGTGGTAGGAACAAAGATAGACTGAAGATGATTATGACTTGAATAATTTCACACATAACGGCTATAAAGGTGCTTTTCCACCAATCATGTGCGAGGATGTGTATTGTGTAGCGAGGAATGTGTTAGTAAACAACCAATAGTATCACTTTAAACGTTACACGCTTCAAACTTCAAACTAAATGAAGCGATATGATTGGTTCTTAGTTTCTTACAAACACATTCCTCGCTACACATCCTTTCACATTATCGGTGAAAAAGCACCCTAATACAGGAGAAATATTATGTCAAAACTACGCTGTTCTATGCATTTCTAAACGATTCTGTGCTATTCTAAGCACGTGTTTTCATAATCCTTAGTTTAATTTATGTCACGTTTCTAAGTAGCTTTTCTATAGGATTATGATTTGTGATGTGATTTTTACACGCTTTATATTAGCTTCACCTGTATGTTTGTAAGTTTGTAACCGACTTCTTTGGGTGCGATTTTGACCCACTTTAAACCGCCAGATTTCGTTCAAACTTTGTAGATTTATTGAGGACCGATGACAATACACTAATTTGATAAAAAATTTCTATTTTTTAGTTCGGTTTTCTATAAAAAGCGTGTTTTTTAGTTTTTTAAACTATTATTATTATTGTGGTGGAGTTTTAGCCCTCTGCTTCGTAGTTACCGGAAAATGTTACTGAGAAATTCACTTTTGAATCATATTTATAAATTTTCGATCAAAATTGGTATAGGTAGTTGTTTTGGTATGGGAAAAACAAGCTTTGAGGCTTAATTTGTTAAGGTCCGATTTTTCAATGCTTGGATAAAACTTATCCGTCCAATAAAGTATTGCACGATAATATTAAAATGTCACGTAAACTGTCAAATACGGACAATTAGAATATGTTTTTAAAATGGTAGTTTTATTCATTATTCAACGAATAATTTTTAACCAAGGATTGAAAAATCAGCCCTAAATGAAATTTTTAATTATCATATTCATTCTATATTTCAGTTACAGTATCATAATTATATAGTAGTATTTTTATAGAATCATAGAAACCTATTTTCGGTATTCCAAATCTCGTAAATATCAAAACATTTTACCAATAAATATTGGAAATGTATTATTCAAATTCGTTGTGATAAAATAAATAACAGTGAATTATGTTACATTGCGAATAGCGTAAAAATCACCGTTACAATAATTATAAGGTGTATACTTACGTTATAATATGTTTTATTATTATACTAATTTATCTCCTTATTATAAAATATCATATCAGAAGTATGACTTATTTTCGTAAAAATAACTTGGTCGGACTAAAATCTAGATTTGCTTGATTTGACATTTATTAGAAGCCGTTTTACAAACATAAGATACAACAATTTATTGCTTTTCTTAGAACATAATGACTCCTCATAATATTATAACGATATTCAATACCAAAATACCGGAATTAATCACAAGAGCACTAATGTTGTAATATCGTTATTATTTAAAATCACAGTGATTTGTAACAGTGACAAATTACAGTTATATTTAA
Organism: Colias eurytheme; assembly: GCA_907164685.1. NCBI lineage: Eukaryota > Metazoa > Arthropoda > Insecta > Lepidoptera > Pieridae > Colias > Colias eurytheme. Next base: position 75 of record CAJQZN010019371.1, on the reverse strand, counting down.
GCTATTTTATTGCACGCCTCATAAGCGGAGCGTTGAGGTGGGTACTACTGTCACTTCGCGCAAAACATCTGATTT
>CAJQZN010019366.1:0-16359 GCA_907164685.1 Colias eurytheme | reverse complement strand
AGATAGACATATACCATCGCGGACTTTTCTGTAGACCTTTTCAATGTCTATAATACTTAGTACATTATTTTGATAAAACTCGTAGGGTTCAGCCTGCGTTTGCAATGTAAGCGGAAAAAATGTAATTTTTTACGACATCACATTAGAAACCTCAAAAATAACAGTACTTCTCCACTATTTAATGGATATTATTATACATATAAACCTTCCTCTTGAGTCACTCTATCTATTAAAAAAAACCGCATCAAAATCCGTTGCGTAGTTTCAAAGATTTAAGCGTACAAAGGGACATAGGGACATAGGGACAGGGAACGCGACTTTGTTTTATACTATGTAGTGATAGTGAAGAAAATTTCTTCTTTTAAATTCTGTGTAAACAACAAAGACACGAACGTCCCGCATCGAAAAAATTGAAACGCGCCTCAGGTTATTGGCTATTAAACAAACTGGACAATGAAAATCAATAAATTGTCTCGAACACTTTTTAGATATTGAATAAATCTTTAATTTAAGATATTATAACACATTGTTACTAATTTAGTTTTTTTAAACGAGCTCCTAAAGAATTACAGAAACAAGTCAAATAAATCACTATTAAATCGATACGGCCTCACTTAGCGGCCTCATAATATAGTTTTCTTTATTATGATTTATGACAAAAATAATTATGACTAATATATATTTTAGCCACAGGTTTTAGCATACTAAAAAGTAAAAAGAATTATACAGCATACGTCAGTAATATAATTTAAATGACATTATTTGCCATCAAAATTAATTATCTCACTAAAAACTTTTGCAGATCAGATTTTATATTTTTATGAATATTTATAAGAATTAGTCGTTTGATACTTGTTATTAAAGTACCGGTTTAACAAGATATTTTAACTGATAGCAACAATTAAGATTATTTTGATTTGCGGCAAATTTTAAGTTTTTATAATAATTATTAATTACCATGAGAAGTTGGTTTTTGGTTTAAAATATTCCGTTTATAACAATAATCGTTAATTTGATTAAAAATGTTTTTTTGTTCATAAAAGTGTTTATATTATTCCGTTCATTAAAATATTTTATAAATATCTTCATCCACATCACCACATACTATATATAAAACAAAATTGCTGTCGCTGTCTAACCGTCTATGTGTCGTAGCCATATAGATTCATCACTATGCCTTCGCAAGTTGTTAAGCTGTCCACCTAAGTACAGATGATAATTCGAAAAAACAGGTACCTAAAGATTTTTCCCCTTGTCTCCATGATTTTTTACGGCGTTGCGGAATAATGGATTATAAGCAGTATTGAAATAGTATGACACATATGCCGTACAAAATGGTGGTCCACAAAGTCGGAATTTATTTTTATTTTCCGACAATTGCTGGGGTAAATTTTTTCATTTGATTTTGTACTTTATACAAAACTGTAGAAAGAGCATTCAGTGTCAGCTACTAAAATTGAAACATTTACGTGTGATTTTATTTTATTTACGAATATTCTTTACACAATTATCCACATACCTAAGCATTAATAACGTTCATTTAATTAATTTATAAGTCATTATTGACTAAGAAATTGTTAATGTTCCACTAAGATTGATAAATTGATATTTACACAGATGTACTTGCATTAGCGTCACATACTTATTTATCAATAAATTATTATTATTAAGACTTATGTCATCCGATCCGATATTTTTTTATTAAATTCATATATTTTTGCAGCGAGCGTGGTCACAGGAGTGTGCGAAACGTCGGGAAAATAATAATATTATGTAGCACTAGATTTCCGCCCGCGGCTTCGCCCGCGTTTGCAAAGGAAAACCCGCATAGTTCCCGTTCCCGTGGGATTTCCGGGATAAAAACTATCCTATGTGTTAATCCAAGTTACCCTCTATATGTGTGCATTATAATTTCATTGTAATCGGTTCAGTAGTTTTTACGTGAAAGAGTAACAAACATCCATACATCCATACATCCTTACAAACTTTCGCCTTTATAATATATATTAGATATTAGATAAATCGCGTTTAAAATCAGTTAAAATATTTATTTTCTAAATGTAAATAATACTCGCGTAAAATGTAACACCAGAAAATACTAAGTCATATATTATTCATAGTTCATAGCAATGATTTTAACTTAAGGAATAGCTAATTAATGTTTATTATAATTTAAGTGTTTCCTTTTAATTTTGTAAAAGGTATTCCGTTTTTAAAGTGAAACTTTTATTACATCGTCTCAAACTTTTTGGTCTGTGTAGCGCATGTCGCGTGTATCGCGGCTGCCGAGTAGGTATACCTACTCGGCAGCCGACCGTCACGCTACATGCGCTACACAAAGCAGTGTTCGGAACCGTTCGAACAGTTTCACTTTTACCGTGGTTTCATAAAACCACACAACATTTTTTTTAAAGGGTTTAATAGATAACTAAAGTACAAGCTTGACTAAAGTGGTAATTCATTTAGAAACACAGGTGGTGGGTACTTAGTTGACTGGATCAAAACTTAATCATATCGTTATAATATGTTATGTATATAGATTTTAATATTACATACTAGCGGTCCGCCCCGGCTTCGCTCGTGGTAGATATTTCGCAATAAAAGGTAGCCTATGTTCTTTCTCAGGGTCTAAAGATTATCTGTGCCAAATTTCATCAAAATCGGTCCAGTAGTTTATGCGTGAAAACCATACATACATACATACAAACTTTTCCTCTTTATAATATTAGTATAGATTTGAATAACACATACCTAAAAGGTTATTTTTCAGCTTTATGAACAAATCACACGTTAACGAATAAATATAAAAACATAAAAATTGTTTATTTTAATGGATTATCACTATTAATTTAAAATTTTCTTCTATTTAGCAAAATGTAGGATAATAGGAATGCGCATACATCTCTTTTTCTTGTCGAATAATTTATCGTGTCAGGTAATGTAAAGTTGTTTAATGTCAAAGCTTATAAATTATGTTTTCTTATTTCTACACGCGTATGTCATTTGATTCATTTCGATAAATAAAAATATATTATATGTAACGATAAAATGAAATTAATAAAACTAAACTGTTCAATTTGAAACAAGTTTAAGAAATTATTACAAATATGTTAAATTATTTAGGATTATTGTCAAATTCAAATAATTATAATTCCTTATTAATTATTAAACTTATTATAGTTTTTTTTAATATTTGTCGTTTAATGCGTTGTATAAACTTGATACACTTTATTAATAGTTTTCGATAACGAGGTTTTGACCACTAGTATTATATATTCAGAATATATTTTTTTATATATTATCTACTTAGGTACGTGTATGTGTACGTAGTAAAATAATTACTTACTTTTGCTCGTAATTCCTGAAGAAACGGTCATAGTAATGTTCCTAAACTCAATGTCCACATTAGTTGGCGGGGGCATATTGATGTGTAGTGTCCTGCACTCATTGTGTTCTTTGCCCCTAACCTTCTGCCCCAAACCTTGTAATAACGCTAAGGCACTCGACATTTTGCCCCTTAATAATGCACTTTGTGTATCACTTGGAAAAAATAATAAAAAATAAAAAATGTGTCACGATTTTAGTACATTTTAAATGTCTATAAAAGTTTGTTTTTATTTATGTAGATACTTTTAAAATTGCGCGATTATGTATGAAGATAATAAATCTTGTATTGGACACGCGCGCGCGATTCGCGGTTGACGGTACACTGCGCCTGCGTCGCGCGGCTTACGAGATTATTTATTTACCTGTTATTATTATCAAACTTTTTAATTTTTTTACACTTTACGAGTGTGTGTATGAAGAACGGTTAACTGTAATTTTAAAAATATTTAAATATAAATGTGGTTTCACATGGTTCCATAAATGGTGTAATTTAGTGTTGAAAAGTTTTATTTTTCATTGTCTGTTCTTTTATTTAATTTCAAGGCAAATCAACTGGTTTGATGAAAAACGTGAGCCATTTTAAACTTAATTCATAACGTAGTCCTAGTCGTAATTGAAACAATATATCAAGTATGTAGGTATAAATAAAGTAACTGAGCTAGGCACCTAGGTCCTTGCTACGGCAGTCGCCTGAATCACATTATCACATACCGCCCTACATTTACAGATGAAAATATATCTAACGTGTTGACAGATTTTTTCTAATGAAAGGGATAAAGAAATAATGAAGGAGTGGACTGTGGTACGGGTCTCTCATTCCCACACTTACCGAACTATACAAAGTAACATTCACATGGTATGTACATTCATCTAGATAAAAAAAAATCAAGTTCCCTCAAGGTATATAATATGCTTAGAAAAATATATCAAGATTGGACAAAGAATTACGTCTGAGTATAATATAAAGTTGCATGTATTTAATTATTTATTTTATCGTCAAAAAGCAGAGCAACCTAAGTACTCTTATTGATATCATTATCAAATTAACATGGATTTTCCAAATAGTTGGAAAGCCAATTGATTTGTTAATTGCTTTATAAATAACATAATAAAAAATAGGAAAATTTTTATAAATATGGTTCGTAAATACAAGATTATGCATGTACAATGTACATTGCCCAAATGTGAGATAACCTAGTTACTGGTTGGTACATATTTCGTGTGCCCGTTGTGGTTATTATGTACTAAATGGACTATTTTGATTAAATAATTATAATTAATATTATATAATGCAAAATCTATTTAGTTTCACCCCCCCGCGTGGCGCTTCTGTTGGTCTTAGCGTGATGATATATAATTATATAGCCAGCCTTCCTCGATAAATGGGCTATCCTTAGAGGGCTATCTAACACCGAAGAATTTTTCTAATCGCACCAGTAGTTCCTGAACAAAAAAAACCTTTTATTTTCTGCCTGAAGTTATCGAAAAACACAGGGAATCCTAGTGTGGGAGCAAGGGTTTTCAATTTCTTTCTATCTTATATTTTGGAAATAAAGTTATTGTTTATTGAAAAAAAAAATTGTCTTAGCTTGTCAGAATTTCCTTATTTTATAGATACAGTGGAATCAAAGTGTAGTGATGGTAGTGAAAAATATATTGTTGTTGTCCGTTCTATTTTATAGTTGAAGGAGCATTTAGAAAACCATAAACATTACAGAGTACCTATCTTCTTGAATCTCCTTCAGAGGAACGAATTTTGCATCGATTATTTATTTGCGTATATTTCTTATTTCAATATAAGCTTTATTACTCTCAGGAAGCGCGATTTATCGACAAAACATTATTTATTTGGTTAATTTGCATAATGTTTAAATAAATTATTACCATTTATTATTGCTCGTGAATCAGTCTAATAAAAAACGAGTCTCAAAACTCAATGCAATGCTTTTTTCTTTTACAAAATTTAAACGCCAGGATTATTAATAAAATATTTCTCCGTTGATAAGGTAAATTAATATAAGTATTCTCCTTTTATCTCATGTTTTTGTTTTGTGTGTCTTAAGAAATATGTTTGCATAAAAATATAAACTAAAAGGATATCGCTAAAGCTACGTATTTTTTGTTGAATTTTATCACGACTATCTTTCTAGCTATCATACGGTTAACATATAAAGAAAAAATACAATACTATCATATTTAATATATATATATATATATATATATATATCTATATATATCTAATATTTTATATTAAAACTACATACTTTTATATAATTTTATAAGAAACTGCACTGTTTTAACTAATGCTATAGCACACCATAAATTATAAATAAATAAATAATAAATAAATAAAACCTTTATTTGTCTCTCTCACAAGGGTTAAAAATGACAATTAATGAAAAATACACATAATATATATACACATAATTCAAATAAACAAGGTTACAGAAACGATGTTAAAAATTTACAAAGGGCGGATTGTACATTTTTAATATCGTTGATTATGACGATATCTAAATTAGTTGTGCGTGTATCGTTAATTAATATTAATCATATAAGTGTAAATAAAGTCGTTAAATAGAATTGTTTACTCGCAAAAAGGACAGCCGCTTATGTAATTGTTTACTTTAGGTTTCTGTTTTCTGCGTCGTTTTGGATTACATTCTTTAGGTAAGCGATTTTATTTGATACCTACTTTAATTTCCAATACGTATTTCATTGTAATTTTAATCAGAATTGTTGTACTAATTATTATGAATTCTGTATAATTATATTGCTTTTACGTAACGTTACTATTTAGTTATTTATGTGTTACAGCTTGTTACAGTAACGGTGTATTTGAATAGACATTTTTTTATTGATCTATACATATTTTGGTGTCAATGAAATATTATTAGGATTTTAACAAAATTTGCAGTTATACGAAATATAACTGTTTCTAAGCTAGCTATTGTTATGTTAGTCTAGTCGATACACAAAAAAACTTCACAAAAAAAAAACTTCATTAAAACAATTTTTTTGGTACCTAGCTATTACCTACCTAGTCTGCAGGTTCTGTTTTTTGGTTAAGCTTGTTTATTTTAATTACAAGTACTTTTTTAAATTAGATGAGCGGGGTATTGCTTATCTACTACGAGCAGAATGTCTAAGAACCTATAAAATTAGTACCTCAGCTTTGTAACGACAACCAGCAAATAAAGGCAATTTGAATTTGAATATGAATTTAAAAATTGGCAAAATTTAGCCACAATCATTTAAATTTATGATAATTAATTTATGTTTATGAATTTTTATTTAATAATGAAGAGTTAATACAGCCTATAAGCTTTTTTTTTTGGATAAGCCATAGACCTATTGTGGAATGTAAAAATATAATAGAGCAAGAGTCCACGATGGTCAGCCTTTCGTTATTTTATAAAACCCATATCATGACGTCTTAAGGCTGCGTTGTCATTAGAGATATGAGAGGATGCGTAGCGAGGGACGTGTCTGTAAAGAACCAATAGCATTGCTTCAAAGACCAAATGAACCCATATGATTGGTTATTTACAAACACATCCCTTCTCTTCATCCTCGCACATTTCTGGTGGAAACGCAGCAATATTATTTCCATCTACATAATATGTGACACGAATCAGAATAAACAGCTTACGAATGGGATGTACCTATATTTTAAGTTAATTTCAATCATTTGGCTTCAAAAACCTTCGAAGTCTCATACCACAGTCATAACATAAAAATGTTTATGGTTTAACCACAGTAAAGCATAGCCAATGAGTAACAGAAATGTATTTTTAGCTGTTTGACTGGCTCATAAATCATAGTTTTTATTATTGTGCATATTATATTGGATTTATATTTAGATTAAGAAAAAAACTAGCTAAACAATAAATACAATAACCTTGAAATATATAATAATATGTTTGCCGATAGGGAGTTTAAACAAAGGCTTTCAAAAGTCGATATGAAAAACAGTGCCTACAAGCTTACCTAAAGTTCATCGACCTGTGACTTATACAAATTTCAAAGTAACGTTACTGTATCTTGAATAATTAAAAATGGTAAATATATGTACATAAATAAAAAATAAACATGAGTCGTTAATTGATTTTTTTAATAAGGTCAATTTCTCACGTGTCTCTACGCGTGAGTTGGGGTATTATTCTATAAATGGCCGAAATATTTTTGGAATACAAATTAACACAATTTTTGTTATGCTTTAAAATTCATTATAATATGTATAAAGAAACACATAATTATCATAGAGAGAAATAGCCTTATCATTTGGCTATTTTAGATAAAGATAGCTTTTTTAGAATAAATCATACTGGATGTAGGTCCAAAAAAAATTGGTATCTATGTACTACATACTTAACAATGTATATTTTTTGCTAGCCTACAATAAGCTTTTTCTCTCTTACCTACTTAGTTCAAAATTCAAATAACCAAAATCAATAATTTGATGTTATAATTGTACCCTAATCCAACATGTCTATAAATATTTACTTACTAGCTGAGTAGCTGCGATCCGCGGTTTCACCTTTTTTGTTTGGCTCCGCTCCTGTTAGTCTTAGCGTTATGATAAATGGGCTATCTTATATCTAATACCGAAAGAATTTTTGAAATCGGACCATGTATAGATTATGGCCTAAATATTCATCGGAAGCCTGCGCCTGCGCCAAGGGGCAGAAAATATGAGTTGATGTTTAGAATGTTTTTTGAAGTGAAACTTCTTTAGGCGCGTTAAAAGAGTAAAATTTCAATGTCGCATCATGGCAATACTGTGGCAATACCGTCATGTCACGGAGTAAGGCGATATCTTTGAATCTTACCTAAGAAGTTAAACGATGGACATCCAATTAATATTATAATTGTTTATTAAGTGGTTTCAGGTTGTTAAGTTGTTATTGAAACAATTAAATTAATAACAGTATCTGCCCTCTTTCATACATAAGGTTCCACTTATTTAACGTTATGTCTGGGTAATAATTATTACCTTAGTCGTTTATGCAGCAGTTAAATTGTAAATGTTTCTTTCAACTGTCTTCCATTTTCCTAGCTGGGAAGACAGAGCCACACTGTAATTGTACTGTCTTAATTTTTGTACTCAATAAAGATAATATTTTTTTTAACTTTTAATGTTTTGATCGTTTTTTTATTAAAGATAGCCAGGCATTTGACTGCATCCTACCTGAAGTAGTGATGCAGTCTATGAATGATCATGCCTGCCTAGAAAGAGCCTATTCACTTTTACCCTGAACAGATCCGGATTATAGGTTTCTGGAAAGACAGACGCGGGCAAGGCGTTCCAGTCCCTCGCTGTTCGGTTTATAAAAGAGTTCTGAAACCGTTTGATGCGCAAAAAAGGTACATCAACTCATTACTATATCTCGATGCATCAACTACGAAGGGATGGAAGCCAAGCGCGCGTCGAGATGTTTCGTGGTGGAAAGGGGAGGGTGGAATGAGATTATGCAGCTCCGTTGCACAAATTCCCCGAAGTGCAAGCGGTAAAAAACTGATAGGCATGCGATTTTACGTCTATGTTAAAGACTAAGCAGACTCGTCTGATTTTGCTAAAATATGTACTTTATGCTGTCACATTCGAGAAAAAAATACAGGAAATTATATTCAAAAAGAAATCAAAATACCTACAAAGAGGTGCATAATACCTATTTTATTACTTCGTTCACATATTACATTCAATAATTATTACAGCAAAAAATACCAGGAAAACTTTTATGCAAGTTATCAAAATATATTTTAATAAAATTTTGTAAATCGTAATTATCGTACAAAGTAAATAAATACGGAACTATATTCATTATTCTGCAATCAACTTACCAATCCTTACTGCCTTGACAATAAGCAGGAAACTGTACTTATAAACAAATTACGTTTATATAAAAACATAATAAAATCATAAAACAAATAAAATGTGACCTGTAGAAAGGTCAATAAAACTAGTCTTTGTGGGGAAAAGCTTGGCAAATTTTAAAATAATATTTGTTTCTTTTTTGTGACAATGCAGCGACGATTTTAAAAACGACCCTTTTTTATTTCAAATGTCAATTTATAACCAGAAAACAAATGACAAGTTATTTTAATTTATTTTCTGCATTTCGGTGCCCACGGCATCTTTAATACATCTTAAAATAATGTAAAACCATGATAAATGAATGCTGCACTGAATCTTTTTTATCCATTGTATGTGTGTGATCACTGATCAGTAACGTTGAAGTTTAAAGAGAGTCCTTAAAAGGAGAATATAATTATTATATGTATATAGTCTAAATTTTTATTTAATTGGCACAAACTGACATTCAAGGCGGAACACTAGTTAAGTTTTAATTTCATTACTTTATAATATACTTACTACAAATTCTATTAAATATAATATTTCATACCACAGAGCCTCTGATGACATTGTAATTTCTTAAATGATAATATGATAAGAAAAAATCCTTATGCTGATTTGAATTTCAAAAACCTATTGTTTTTAAACCGTTCATGCAAATAAAAATATACATGAGTAATTTTTCTTAAATAAAGTCAATAACCTGTAACCAAAAACCTTATTTTTTTTGTAATAACGAATCAGATTTTCGAAGCGGTAAAAACTAAGGGTAAAAAGTTCTTTGTGCAGTAATTGCAGGCCAATTTGAAAAAATATCAAAGTAACACAAAAAATATAAGCAAATTCGTCGATAACTAATTTATAATCAACAAATATTAATGTAAGGCAATATTTAAGAGGTTGGATGAATTTTGGAAGTTTGTTATCTCTTCACACAAAAACGACGAATTTGGATGAAATTTGACATAGATATCTATAATTTAAAGTCTGAATTTGCCGGGTACCAAGCGAATGAAGCCGATAACTGAAGCTAGTACTTAAATTCGAAAAAATATTTTACTATCAATACATCAAAAGGTTGATTTAAAGTACCTAAGTAAGGTTGATTCAAAATTACCTATATGCTAGCAGCTAGCTAGGTGTACTAGCTAGCTGTAGTACTAAACCTATTTACTGCAGAAAACTTGATTGAACAACCATGTGTGTATTGCGTGTCCACTAGGCTTTATATCAGGATCAGTATTAGTTTTAATTACCTTGAAATCATTAAAAACCTGTTTTAAAACGTTTTACACATTGATCTCTTTACCAACGCAACGTAGTAACAAGCTTATTTTTGTTGTTTTGATGTTATTATACCGATGATGTTAATATGATTATTATACCGTGCCAAAAGTCGGTTTAGATAGAACAGGTTCACAATATTTGCTTGAACTGGATGATCTAATTTTCATCTCTGTAGCTATGAAATTGATACGTTTGAATGTGTCTATTTCAAGGTTTTTTATTGACCTTACCGTGAGAGCCTATACGAGATCTGATAAATTATAAAACAATACAGTAGGCAACTCCTAAAATATTGCCTTTCTTTTTATCTGGTTATCTTGACTAATTGCGAACTACGAGAGGTGGAATTTTTGTAAGAATATCTATTAATAGGGGTTTTACAAAAAGTGACAGAAAAATAACTGAATATGTGCGAACTGCGAATAATTCTAGACGCTAATATTTTTGTCAACTATTAAATTGTATTCTGCCATCGTTATATAGGTATTATATAATAACTAGCGGCCCGCCCCGGCTTTGCCCGTGGTACATATGAAAAATAGATGTTGGCCGATTCTCAGACTTACCCGATATGCACAGAAAATTTCATGAGAATCGGTCCACCCGTTTCGGAGGAGTATGCAGACTAACATTGTGACACGAGAATTTTATATATAAGATAATACATTTTAAATTAAAGTTAAATCATTATAATGGGATAATAATACATATATAATTCATCCTCATTTTCATGCATACCTATTTTTTATGTCCCATTTTTGTGGTTTGTGGAAAAAAACATAATTTTACAAAAATGATTAGTAAGTATAAACTCAAACTCAAACATTCATTTATTCAATTAGACTACTATTTAGTAGCACTTTCGAATCGTCATTACATAGTATTTTAACATTTACCACCGATTCGGAAAGCAGTATCTATGGAGAAGAATCGGCAAGAAACTCCATAGTTGCTCTTTTAAATAATGTCAATAAATTTACATAATATGTAACTTATATCTACCTAACTACATAATATGCCAAAGAACTGTCCTGTGGTTTTTACGCGACAACCCTCCATGGGTCTTTATCGTCCATATATTCCTGAATACTGTAGTACGCTCTCTGAACTAGTACATTTTTTATGTAAGTTTTAAATTTAGTACTACTAAACTCTTTAATATTATGAGGAATTCTATTGTATAAGCGTATACCTTGACCCATAAATGAATTTTTAACTTTAGCTAATCGGAAAAATGGCATTTCAATTCTATTCTTGTTCCTTGTGCCATAATCGTGTCTATCTCCTACTCTTGTGTGTAAGTCAGAGCTTTTGTGTACATGCAAAATATTATTAAATATATACTGTGATGGTACAGTAAGGATACCAGTATTCTTAAAATGATCTCTTAGTGAGTCCCGAGCACGTAAATTATATATAGAGCGAATGGCTCTTTTCTGTAAGATAAATATCTAATAAATATTATAAAGGCGAAAGTTTGTAAGGATGTATGGATGTATGGATGTATGGATGTATGGATGTTTGTTACTCTTTCACGTAAAAACTACTGAACCGATTACAATGAAATTTAGCACACATATAGAGGGTAACTTGGATTAACACATAGGATAGTTTTTATCCCGGAAATCCCACGGGAACGGGAACTATGCGGGTTTTCCTTTGCAAACGCGGGCGAAGCCGCGGGCGGAAATCTAGTAGTTTCTATATCTGCAGCCCTGCCCCACAGTAGAATTCCATAGGACATAATGCTATGAAAGTAGCTGAAATAAACCAATCTGGCCGTATCTTCATCGGTGAGATGCCTTATTTTTCGGACTGCATATGCAGCAGAACTGAGCTTACCTGCAGCGGTGTTGACATGGGCTCCCCACTGTAGTTTCTCGTCCAATGTTAACCCTAGAAATACAGTAGACTCAGTAGGATGCAATACCTCCCCGTTCAAGGTAATATCTCTGTTCAACTTTTTTACATTAGGAAGTAAAAATTCAACACAAGTGGTTTTTTTGGCATTTAATAATAAATTATTGGCAGTAAACCATTCAGATATGTGTAAAAGAGCACTGTTCACTTCGTCAACATTTGGGTCATGCCTATCCACATTAAAAATTAATGAGGTATCATCTGCAAACAGAACTATTTCACACCTATCCTGCAAATAATAGGGAAGATCATTGATATATACCAAGAACAAGAAGGGACCTAAAATTGACCCCTGTGGAACACCAATGTTAATTGACGCACCGCTAGAACGTTCTCCATTAACAACTACAGTCTGTATCCTATCATGCAGGTATGACGCTATGAGGTTCTGGGCTTTTCCTTTAATTCCATAGTGATTAAGTTTACGTAACAAAGTACAATGTTCAACGCAGTCAAATGCCTTGGAGAGGTCACAAAATATCCCTAGAGCATTTTTTGAGTTTTCCCATGCCTTATATATATGTGTTAGAAGTGCAACTCCAGCATCTGTGGTTGAGCGCCCCTTTGTGAAACCAAACTGTTTGGTGTGCAGTAAATTATTATTTGCAAAATGACTACTCAAGTGGTTTAATATAAACTTCTCGAATACTTAATTTAAGTTGGTAAAATAGAGATAGGTCTATAATTGTTACAGTCTTCTTGATCGCCCTTCTTAAATAAAGGTATAACTTTACTAAGCTTTAGTAAATTAGGAAATGTACCATAGTCACAACACTTTTTAAATATGGAAGCTAAATTTTTCGCAATATTTTCTATTATATTATTAACTAAATTTACGGACATTCCCCAAAGATCACAAGTATTTTTAAGATTAAGCGTCTTAAAGGCAGTAACAATATCATTAGCAGTTACGTGTCGTAATTCAAATAATGTACTGCACTCCGCAACATGGTCCCTCAAAAAGGTCTCTGCAAGTGCTGAAGACGAATTTAAACTATTAGTAATAGTAGCAGGGACACTACTGAAGAATTCTTCAAAAGCAAGCGCAACATCAGCACTTTTGTCAATAACCCTGTCATTATTTACAAGTTTTATGGTATTACTTGATTTGCTTTTACCCATTTCATCATTAATAATTGACCAAACTGTTTTAACTTTATTATCAGAGTCGCGTATTTTTTCTTTGATATACAAACGCTTTGCAGTGAAACAAACTTTTTTAAAAATTTTTGAGTAATTTCTAACATAACTAAGAAAAGATGGGTCTTTATTATATTGCTTCATACCATATAATTCATAAAGAATGTTCCTGCACCTATGTATACTAGCTGTCGCCCATTTACTAAATGGTAAATCCTTGGTAATATTTAAAGATTTAACTTTAAATATTTTTTCAAATTCTTTATGTACTAAATTAGAAAGATTTTTAAACATTTCACAAGGACTATTAGGATAGGATTGATCATTTAGTACGGGCAGGTTTTTATTAACATTATTCCTAAATTTATTAATGCCTTTTTTAGTTATAGGCCTAACATTAATCCTTTTAAATGTAGGTATGCAATCCCATTCAAAAACTACTTTCTGGCCACAGTGATCCGAAGTCAATGTATTGAGAATATTTTTCTCTAAACAGATGCAGTCACAGTATATATTATCAATACAAGTTGCAGAAGTAGGTGTAATTCGTGTGGGTTCGTTAAAAAGTTTATATAGATTAAATGACTGAAACAAATTAACAATTCGTGTAGCCGTTTGTGTTTGTAAAAGTAAATCAATATTAAAATCACCACATACTATAACTTTTTTTTTACTCCTGCTTAGACGCTTTAATATTTCTTCCATGACTGTCTCAAACATATTATAGTCACTGGAAGGGGGTCTATAAACGCAAACAATAATATAACGCTCCAGCTCCACACAGGACAGTTCAATGGTCCGTTCTACAGAAAGACTAACAATGTCAGTTCGTTCTTTACATTTTACACTATCATGTACAAAAATAACAGAACCTCCGTGAATAGCCTGTGTCCTAAAGTATATACTTTTTAATTTGTAATTTTCAATATTTACTATAGTCCTTTCCACCTAAGATGAGTTCTGTGACACATCGATTTCTGACACGTGTAGAGATGTCGGTTACTGAAATCGTATCAATTGTTTCCGATAATCGATAATATTCTATATGGAAATGAAATCGATTTGAATAAAGTACCAAAATTAGTTTTTTCGGCATTTCGCCAACAATTAACTAAGGAAACTTAGCAAACAACAGCAACAAAAAGTCAACAATAACAATTAGTAAAAATAACAGAATACCACGTAAAGTATCAATATAAAAATGCAACTTGTATACAAGGCTAACGTACTCGTACAGACGATTGACTCGATTGACAAACGATCACAAGATGGGCGCCGATTAAATGATTTTCCAACTCTATGATTTTTCAACGATCCATTTCATGTACACGAATTGCGTAGGTATTATATTTTTGTGTTATTTTATTTTATTTTTCATTATATTAAACTAAACAATGCTGTTTTTGATTTATAAGCTTAAGATGTTTCATTTTTATATTTTTGGTAATAATGCCGCCATAAAATAAAAATATTATGTACTAAAATTATTTTGACTTTTTAAACATAAAATACGTAATTCGGAACACGATGAAGTGTCACAGGAATCATCCTAAATGAAAAGGACTATAACGACTGACATTGTTTAAGCCAATGTTCTGTTACACAAAATATTTTAATATTGTTATCATTCAGAAACAATTCTATTTCTAACAATTTGCTAGCCAAGCCTTGAATATTTTGATGCACAATGGAAAAACACTGCTTAGCTGTTGTCTTATATACTAGTTTAAATCTAGCTTAGGGCTAGATTGTCTGTCTACACTTAATCTAGGTTGATGTATAAAATTACTACTACATAAAATTATAGTAGATCGATGGTCTGATACCGAACATGTACCAGACTGGTTAATATTATATGCTATTAACATAGCAAGTTCACGCTTATATCTATATGGCAGATACACTGTATTCTTTGTCAAAGTAAAAGATTTAATACATGAGTTAATGTCAAAGTAAATAAATGCATCACGATGATGATTTGTTAGGTTATACAATTTTAAATTCATATTATAAATTAATCTATTTTGTTCTTGTGTCAAACCAGGTAGGTATGGCAAGGTACACAACATAAATTTACATTTAGTCTTACTACTAATATCTAACATTTTTTTTAATCCTACATCAATATCCTTATTATTTATATTTAAACTGTCCCCATATAATATAATTACAATATTATTCTTATTAAAGCTGAAATGATCCAGTGATTTGATTATATATTTAAATGAACTGTTAGGCGTACAAACATTAGTAACTTTAAGCCCTAAGTTGTTGAGCATAGCGCCAAATATATTAAATACTTCAAAAAAGAAATATCCGAAGGGTACAAAACAACTTTTATAATTTTTGGTTTTGTTCAAGTTCAATGACTTTATTTATAAGCAAAATATATTTAAATGGATTTTTACGAAACTCACACCGTTGAAAAAAAATCTGCAATTTTAGCATGCTCCCGCACCGGACACCCTGTATTATTCTAAGTACTGATTGTATATTATTAACTATACATATAGATATTATAAATTATAATATTTTTGTATCTACAGATACTTATCTTCTTTATATATAAAAATGAATCCCAAAATGTGTTGGTAAGCGCATAACTTGAGAACGGCTGAACCGATTTCATTAATTCTTTTTTTATTATATTCCTTGAAGTACGAGGATGGTTCTTATGTAGAGAAAACGTAAATATGTACCACGGGCGAAGCCGGGGCGGACTTTTTTTTTTTTTTTTTTTATACATGATAGGCAGGCGTTTGACCACT
>CAJQZN010019364.1:0-16224 GCA_907164685.1 Colias eurytheme | reverse complement strand
TCTTGAGAGGAAATAATGAACCCAATTTGCACCTGGCTCCCTAACCATAGCGATTTTATGTGATCTCCTCTTATGACTTTTTTAACGTTTTGTATACGAAGAAATATTAGAAAGAAAAACTGTGTTTTGAATTTCTGAATTAACGTATGACGCGTGCTATATTACTAGTTCATGTAGATTTATCAAATTTTGTACTCAGATGGATGTAACAAATTTTGGATCCACGTGTATTCAAGTCGAAGCATAATTTAGGCGCCGGCGGAAGCACTAATTAGCGGCGTCTGCGCACCGAAATAGAAAGGATTGTGCGGTATTCCGACTTGTTTATTTTTCCCCGGTTTTATAAATGTGAATTTATGGATGTTCTGCAACTTTATGGGGTCAATGGAACGGTTCTGTGTTGAGTTCAATACTCGTATAGGATTTAAGTTTATTATGACACATGTTGAGAAAAGCTGTTAGAATTGTTTGATTTTCTTTGGTGTGAAATGAGATTATCTATGTGTATGATAAATGCCTCTGAACTATGAATATGTGTACATTGATCAACCCCTGTCAGTTTCCTTTAGACATCGTTCTTTATTTAGAATGATAAAGGGTCACTAAAACTAAGGATAAGCAGATTATTATTTATTTATTTATTTATCAATAACAAATACATTTTACATAATTGAACATGCCAAAAACCACAAAGACACAACCATATTTTTCTTTATCTCTTAATGCCGCTGGACTATATTTTTCAGGCGAATATGGTTTCTCAGATCTACGATTCTAGGACTGATAAGGAACGTGTCGCATATTATAGAATAGAATAAATTAACTGCTGCCTCATAACATTCGTTAAAATGTAAATAATAACGTTTTTAATAGTAGCGTTATAGCCGATTAACATTGACATAATTTTGAAGGTTAACGGAACTGTTTATTATTTTAACGATACGTTTCACTTTCATATAAAGTTGATTTATTTGATGGTCTGTTAGCGTTTTATTCGTTGAGCTTTGCCTCTCATGTTCTTTTAATAGGGCGTTATTTTTGTATGTTATTATGGTTGAGAGGGTATGAACGTTGTAATTATAGATTGGGGGTTCATCCGTCTATATTTAACTTGGATATCCTGCTTCCTTGGTAATGACCGAGTGGTCGCCAACTGTGTAAGCTTGCATTGAAGTTTTGTCAACGTTTATTGGATTGACGAATGATTTAGTGGAGTGAATAAAAAGTGAGTTCTATTGAGGATAATAATGTGTAGTAGATTAAGAAATGCTTAACATTAAACTAAACAATACCTAGAGAAAAGTATTGTTGTCTATTTCTTCTGTTTTATTTGTTTAGGATTAATGTACTGCATATAAACTAAAGATATCTACTGTCACATGTACATATAAGTTTTCTGCATGACACACATTTCTATACATGTGTATTTACTGGAATGTGTGTGATAATATTGATAAAGTATCGACATTGAGCTGTCATTCATTGATTGCGAAATAGTTAAGAAATATCACCTCTCTTTCTTCACAATGCTAACAGGTGAGACGTCCGATTGTAATATAATGCTTAAATATTTACTATGTTAATGATCGAGGTGGTAAACGAATATTGTCCTAATAACAATGGTATAGAGTGAATTTTTGATCGTAGTTTCGTTGTGTTGCAAAATACACCTGTTTGATCGAATTAAGTAATATGAAACACGAAAATGAAAGTAAAGTGTATTCTTGATATCACGAATTTTATAAAGCTAAAGACGTATTTTACATTGGGAAATAGTGGAGCAAGTATAAAAAAAATCACACAAAAATAATTATATTTGTTTACTGTGGCATAAACTAGAAGTAAAACGTCTTGTCATAACAAGACCTGATTATACGTCTTGATATATGTATAACTAATAATATGTATATGCCATTAAAAGGCTTCAAGAAACAAGAGAACCTACACATAATAAAAACATTCGTATTAAAATATTAATTCTTTTTACTTACAATAATTAAATAAATAAAACTGGTTTCCACTTTATCAAAAAGTGACCATCTCCATCGGTCACCTTAAATGTATAATGTCCACATTTATATTATCAATGACATCAGCGTAATATAATTTTAGTCATAAATGTGTATTATGTAAAAATAACTGTAGGTTTTATCTAGATTATTTGGTTAGTCTATAAAAGAACCGGTTTTGCATTGTGACTTGTGAGTCAGAATGAGCTTCACAAATTTTTAAAACTGGTTTCTTAATTTTTAAGTTTAATCTTGGATGATGAAGATCTCAGTTGCGGGAATTCTTTTTCAGAAATGTCCTCATATCGGAATTTTACCCACAGAAACAGACATAAATAAGAACCTACTGGTTATAAATTATAATATTAAAAATAACAACTACTACAACTTCATCTTGAAGTTGTAAAAAACTTTTTTTAATACAGAATGAAGCCAAGGTCGATATAAACATGTTTAACTTATATAATACTAGCAGTCCGCCCCGGCTTCGCCCGTGGTACATATTTACGTTTTCTCTACATAAAAACCATCCTCGTACTTCATGGAATATAATAAAAAAAGAATTATCGAAATCGGTTCAGCCGTTCTCGAGTTATGCGCTTACCAACACATTTTGCGATTCATTTTTATATATGTACTAGCGGTCCGCCCCGGCTTCGCCCGTGGTACATATTTACGTTTTCTCTACATAAGAACCATCCTCGTACTTCAAGGAATATAATAAAAAAAGAATTATCGAAATCGGTTCAGCCGTTCTCGAGTTATGCGCTTACCAACACATTTTGCGATTCATTTTTATATATAAGATAAGAAGATATATGATTATCGTAAGTTTATACTCTTATGATATTATCAATTCTAATTGACTCTCCATTTGTTGATTTCTTTGTGCAAACTCACAGTATGATTTACATATTCCATAATACATACCTGTATTCATTATCAACCCTATTCACCAGTATTAGATCTTAAATTTGAACGACATAATTCAATTAATTAAATACAAGTGCTGCTCATTTCATAATAATTAATGAGTATCTAATCAATTCGCTTGTTATTACAATGATTAATGTTACATCATCAGAGATAGCATTAGCAACGGCACATATAATTTATTCTAACAAAACATTATATTCACCAAATTATTATTAGCATCTATAAGATTTTGTTCTGAAAATGTGATCTCTGTATTGACATAGGTGAAATCTCGATGCATTTATTGTTGAGGTAAAAATCTACATTCGTAAATATTAATTGTTTGACTAGATTTAATATTATGGTACTTTCTGGTATAGAGAATTTGAAGACACTATTGTGTTTATTGGTACACATAATATACTTAAAATATATATCTACGTACTTAATTCTTATATACGTACTTAATATGTGTACTTTTAATTCTTTTTGAATTTTTGAATTCTATGACAAAAATGCTATGAAATAATATCAGCTATCTAATTTGTTGTTGATTACAACATACCAAATTTAAGTCAACAGCTTTATATACTCTATAGTCTTATATAATATGCATCATATTACTAATTAGTGCCACTCAAAGTATTCCAAGAATTCCTTACTCGTTTTATATTTCGGAAAAGATGTTAAGCGCTTGTGAAATTTGGTATACATTCGCTTTTACAGGCGATAAATCAATCTTCGTGTTCTCCGTGGAAAATTAGTTTTCTCAGCCAAAATCAGCAGCTCCCGTTTCAATTTATTGCAGTGACTGGACATTTTCTATGTTTATAAGATATCTGTATTGATATTGCACGACTCATGATGCGAAGCATCAGAGAGTGCTTTACGATCGAAAAATTTTTTTCGCCTCATTTTTGCAGCTATTCTTATTATTATAGCCTTGTTAGTTCACGGAATCAAGATATTTTGCATACTATTGTCGAGATAATTTAATGGAGATTAATCCCATACTTTTTAAAAATTGATTTACTTCAATAGAATTGGAAAAAAACACCGAAAATTTTGTTCAAAATGAACAGGTTCAAAAGAAAGACATGGAAGGACAATATGCAAATGTATTTGATTTTTAAATAGAGCAATGGATTATGTAACTTTTTAATCATTGAGATTAAAAGGCCTCATCGAATGATCTTGCGCAGCTTCTTTTCGTTTAACTTGTGAAATTAATCTTCTTCTGTCCTAAATCCTGTCAAAAGGTCTAAAAGAAGTCCATGTCTTAAAGGCTCTCACAGTAGATGCAATCATTACGTAACAAAAATTTACTCCGAAATACATAAGAATTAACATTCGCAAAAGTACCAAAAGTACAATTGTACATGTTTATTTTCAACGAAACTTGCAAGGATGGTTACTTGCACACGATGGCGTCATTTTACCTTCGTACACGTCTTGGCCACTTGGTTTTGTTTTACGGTACATTTACATCAGCTAGAGCTAGAGTAAGACCATTATTTCGTGATCTTTTAGTATAAACGAAACCTCGTATTCAGTGTTGTTCAGTATTAGAACATTGCATAGAATTTGACCGCACTTAGAACAACGAAAGAATGCTCTACGCCTGTTTACACTAAAATAATTTGACATAGTGGGTGAAGAATGAACATTCGCTCGTTTGATGTAAATGCAACGTTATGCGAGTAATGTTTTTGCTTTTAAATGTTTTACATATCCGTAAGGTTAAAGGGGAGAGGTTAAGGCTCCGTAGTTTGTTAAAGGCAGAGGTAGATGTAAAAAGTTAAAGAAATAGTTGGTCCTTTTTGGTGGAAAATTATTAGAATGTTCAATGCCATTTCAATACTGAAACGTACCACAAAGTATATGATAATTTAAGTAAGGTAATAAATGTACAAATTACATATTAACTAATTTCTAGGTAAATTTCGACTTGGGTCGTGATAAGGCCTAACTTTTAGTTACCTTTCATGTCATTCCGAATACTAAACGTAAATTTTGTAGTAAAATTTCTAATTAGATAGTCGAATAGGTATTTCAAATGTCGTTCACACTTCGCGTTAGCAGTTTTTATGCAAATTTCGCCACAAAATGTATTATGGCTGTTGTTAACTGTGATAGTTGGTGTGATAAGCAGAACAAAGACTGTCTTGATGGCGTGGTTCTTGTATTTTATGAATGTTTAAGTACGGGTGTAGTAATTTTAATACGTTTGTCGTTTTCTTTATCTATACTAATATTATAAAGAGGAAAGGTTTGTTTGTATGTATGTATGTATGGTTTTCACGCATAAACTACTGGAGCGATTTTGATGAAATTTGGCACAGATAACCTTTAGACCCTGAGAAAGAACATAGGCTACCTTTTATTGCGAAATATGTACCATGGGCGAAGCCGGGGCGGACTGCTAGTCTTTAATATATATGCACTGTTATAGGTACTATGAAATAAATTATTGGAAATTCAAAGTAATGTGTGAATAATTGACACCTTGACTTTTTTATAATACAAAGATTTTGTCTGATGTCTTGAAATGAGGATAAAAATAATAATTTTACTACTTATAGCATTTAAGTTCTCTTTATAATAGACATTGTATAGAACGATTATTTGTGTCAAGTGCAACAGATAATAAAGTTGTTATTTATGTCTAAAACACTCGTATTTATCAGTTCGGTTGGTTAATATTATTGATTTGTATATGCTTCGTTTGTTTATAAATATCGGTAATATTGTGCAGTCGTAAATGTCTCGCTGGTTACGTAATGTTAGCTGGTCTGTTTTAAAGTGTTTATGTGTTTATTTTGTGTGATAATGCTTAGTGTTTTTTTTTATTTATTTTGGTAATTAACTGTTTCCGAAAAATCAATGCCACTGAGGAATTGAAGGGAACAACAAAATTGATACCAATGTTAGTTAAAGAAACGATGAAATAAATAGTAGGTACTTGAATATTGAACAACCTGTAAGATCTATACCTAAGGTACTTCGAAAAAAAACTACAAATGAATAAAAACAATTATATTTCAAAAATCCTATTATATGAAGGACAGAATATCCAAGTTAAACATATTTTTTCATACATTGCTATAACGATACAGCGAGTGTGCTGTGTGCGTTCGCATTGCCCTAATGAGGATGCTGCTGGCGAATCATTTGGCGGAAGCTTTAGCTCCTCTTCAAAGATATTGCTCTAGTGTTTTGTTTGGAATGTATCTGTGATAGTTATTAAGGCATATTTGAAGCCCTGGGAAATGGGATAGAGGTTATAATTATAGATAGTCTTGTGCTCTACCAAGTTTTTATTGGTCCATATCACACTTTTCACAGGTCACAATTTGCGCCCTTCCTTTTGCTACTTGATGTTTTGAATAGGTGGTTTACACGGTGTATTAAATTAAAGTAAAATTGTGTAAACAAACATCTTTGCATTTATATTCAACTGTTTAATCAGCTGGACTGAATTACGAGATGAAGTCATAAGCTTCACAATACCTAGATTACATTAATCCTATTATAATCACTTCCGCTCGAGCAAATGGTTTTAAGTTTCAACATGCGAAATATTTAGCCTTGTATAATTCGCGATCGTGGTATGCAATTACCACTCTCAATTTGGCAATTTGTTACCTGCGACCTTGGTCAAATGAGCGGCGTCCGCGACCTTGCCAATCGTATAGTGGAGGAAGAATCGCTCCCTAGTCGCTTCTACGGTTGGCAGATGTTGTACTGGCATTAATTTCCCGTTGTCTAACGTGGAAATGTGGCTAGGATGGAGTATGATTGAGAAATAGGCGACGCATTTATGGTATTATGCAGACTATTGGATACAGGAGACATTAAAAATTTTACGTTCTAAGAGCCCATAGAAGGTGGCCCTTGTTTTGTATTTGAGATAAAGATACTAAGCTATTTAACGGTTTAAAACCGAAAATATTCTGTCAATTATATTAATTTGAATTTAAGTGTATTCAACAACAAATTTATACGTAAAGCAGATAGAGGTTTTAACTATGAACATGATCATTTTTGATTTATATATAGTTTGGCATTAATTAACCGTATCTCAAAGACATCAGCGGCGTTCCGCTCTTTTTATTCTCCATCGCACAGTCTGGTGCCAGCGGAATGTGCGAATGTTTATATTTACTCCAGCCCCTGGAATGTCTGCCGCGCGTCCATCGTCGCCGTGTCTGGACCGACTCCTCGCCCTAAGGCCTATAATCTCCTGACGCGCTTCATAACGAAATCATTCCATTTTCAACCATCTCGCTCTGACATTACAGGATCAGTTTCTCCATCCCTATCTGCGTCTAGCACATCGTACCGATTTACTGAAAAGTGTCACAGCATTTACACCTTTAAGAATCCCGTCACAAATAAGTTTGTCATTCTCGCCACTAATTTGTGAAATTGATAAATGCGAATGACTTGCTAATTTATACTTGGCTCCCAGTTTCGTAGAAAAGGAATAGCAGAGGACCTAAATATGCGCCTTGTTAATAAGGAAGCGTTTGCGATTCGGTTGTGCGTGGGTTGGATTCATTCATAGTTTCAAATATAAACGATTTTGTTTATAACTGTAAATTGTAAATGTAACAGCTCGAACGGACGCATTTACTAACAGAAGTCATAGCTTATAAGTGCTTTGGTTAAAATTGAAACTATGCTGTTATTGTTTGAAAACGTTACTTAAAATAATACGTTTTCTCAGGGTTTACGACCTGGCACACAGTATTAAAATCAATAATATGAAGATCATTTAGTATTAGGTATTCTAAAATATTTAAAGATTAGATAGGTACCTATACTATGAAATAACAAGAAGCAGCATTACAATAAGCGCAAGAAAACTAAATCCATCCTAAAATTACAAAGAAATCGTAAGGACTCATTAATAATTTTCAATCATCTTAACAAGAACCACAATACAAACAAAACCATACCCCAAAATGGAGAGCTCAAAATGATCAAGCAGAACGGATCGGCCGAAGTACCTAAGGACTCGAAATGGGGCACGTGTCGTAATTAGTGACGTAAGCGGAGCGTGTAACTATAATTTCCGGGCCGAGGGGCACCTTTGATCCTCTCACAGATTTTATCATACGATAGACATTGTGTAAGGTTTAAGAAATTTTGTCTAAACCTGCGAGGTGGTCTATCTACATCCACAATATGTAGATAGACCACCACGTTACTGTTTTTCTGGAGGATACTGATGTTTTGATTTGACTTTAGCTAGAATTTTCAATTCAATAGAGTTGATCAATGTAAACGTACGCAAAAATGTAAGACATTTGAATAAGCGAAACTACAACAAAATTCCACTTAACTAAATAATTCAGGCACGCGTTTTAATCGCATTCCATTCAAATATGTTAATTTATGCGAGCTTTATCATTCTCAATTAGTTTCAAACTCAAACTCATTTATTTGGCACCAATTTTTACAAAAATAATGCAATTAAATAAAAAAATGAACAAAAAGAAGAAATACAAAATAAAATTAAAATTAAAAAAAAAAATAAAGTTAGTGTGATGCCAAAAGGGTCCCCACGTCAGCAAAAGTTACAGAGTGTTTCTGCAACACTGGTTTTCAGTGAGGACCAGTAATAGGACTTGCGGCTCAAATAACAGAGCACGACTGCCAGTCAATATAGCCTGAACGAATATAAATATTTATATAATATATTATACAACAAATAATCGTTTATACATAATACACATACATATTATACACACATACATACATACACACATACACATAATACATATACATACATAACTATATATCACTACCATTAACTTCACAAGAAACAAATAAATAAATACGCCGGCACTAGACACTGATGAAGCAAGCAGGTACAGCAGTTATGAAATATACGCCGTGTAAGTAAGTGGGAAGAACGCGTGAGCCAGGAGGAAACTGATTTTGGTGATGATTTAGTTTATTTTTTAACTGTTTTTTAAATGTATAGACAGATCCTAAATTGCGAATGGGAGGTGGAATGTTATTCCAACACTTACACGAAACGTATCTAAAACTACCACGAAAAGCCGCCGTGCTATACCGCTGTAAGCGCAGTGCCGGGTTGCTTACCAGACGAGTGTTAACAATACCACTGCACCATTCCAGTTTTTCGTAGAGGTAAGTTGGTTTCTTACTGGTCACAATACCGAAGAGCAAAGTGGCAATGTGGAGTTCCCTTCTGAGAGACATCTTTAAAATGTTTCTCTCGTTGAGGTAAGGTGTCACGTGAGTGCGAGGAGGAATGTCGAAACAGTATCTTGCACAAGCATTTTGCACTCGCTGCACTATTCGCTCTGTTCTTGCAAGAAGTCGAGGCCCGTATACACAGTTTCGATTAATTTGTCATTTTAAATTTTAATATTCCACGCAACGTCAAGCCAGCCTCCGTACAGCAGCCGAGTTTAAAGCAGTATTACTTCCAGAATGAAAAATGACAGCGCTATATGGGTGGTTTAGCGCCATCACTTTCTCACACTGGAAGTACTACTGCTATAAGACATGGTAATGCCCCTGGTCGTCAAGCCGGTCCGCTACACCCAGTCTAATGCGTCATCCGGGTCAATTTGCCTTATGTAACCGGCCCAACTGTTTACATCGTATTACGGCAGTATCGTTTAACGTAGTCGCTTTTAACATCTGTGCCTGTTTTTATTGCTTGTAAAAAAACCTGGTGACCGACTTGCGATGTACTGGTTGATGATGCTGTAATAAGGATTAACACTTGCTTAACTATTTCAATAGTTATAGTTTGCTCGTAGTTCATACATAAAGAATCAGACTATCAAATTAATGCAGACTAATTAGAATAAGTCTTGCTCACATCTTGTTTTCTTTGTTGGTATTGTAAGCTTAATGATATTTTTTTTTGATTTGATTAAAGTAATGGTATATGCTGCGAAGTATCAAGCTATTGCACGATAAGTGCCTATTTGAGAAGTCACAGAAGGGCCGATTTCACAACGCCCAAGTTCAGATAATGTCATCACATCGTGTTATGTCACAACAGGTCACAACCAATGAAAGAGATAGCATAAATATTGTCACTTATAATACTGATTATAAGTGACAATATTTATCACTGATTTTTCCTGAAAAACTTGACGACTTTATTTGTTTGCAGGGAACCTTGAGGGAAATGCCAGATAATTTTGAAGCTCGTGTGGTATTCGGGGGATTATTTTTCCGTCCCAAATGTCGGCCAATAATTTCACAATTGAATTCAAACTGTCAGTTTGACGTCAACTACCAGAGAAAATTTTCAAAAAATTATCAGTAAATACCATGTAGGTTGTAACCACGTGACGTCGAATGGTGCAATTCTATTGGTCGATATTTGGGTCGGAAAAATAATCCAAGGAATATTGAAAATAGTAAAAGCGACTATAAATTATAATAATAACAACGAATATCATATTGGCACACAACAAGTAACAATTGGACGAATAACTTTCTAGTTAAAGTGAAAGTTGTAAAGGGCCAAGTGAATTCCCTTTCTACAATATGGAATGCATTGGAATAAATCGATTGGAAATAGATTTCAGACAATATGGTAGCCGTATCCGCGGAATAAACGTCGTAAATTGTAAATACCGGTATAAAGATTTAACGATCTGTGTCCTATTTAGTAAGCACGAGGTTGTAGGATACAACCAACGATATAACTGATGGTACTGGTTTGAGGATTTATTGAAAATGTTTGATTTCAACCTGTATTGCTATAGTCTAAAGATCCGAATTAAGATCGACCTTCATCCATCCGATAACTAGATGAGACGTTTTATCAAATATAAGTTATGAACAAATATGCCTATGATAACTTGCCTATCAAAAAGTGCTCTATCGTGTTCTTTTAGGTACGTTGCTTTGTTTTATCTAGTTGGAGCAGTGAGTCAAATAGTGTTTGGTTTCTGGAAAAGATGATTAGGTACAGATCGAAATTACTTCGTATTAGTTTTATTGTTTACTAGCTTTCCGCCCGCGGCTTCGCCCGCGCAATCAAAGAAAAACCCGCATAGTTCCCGTTCCCGTGGGATTTCCGGGATAAAACCTATCCTATATC
Organism: Colias eurytheme; assembly: GCA_907164685.1. Classification (NCBI taxonomy): domain Eukaryota; kingdom Metazoa; phylum Arthropoda; class Insecta; order Lepidoptera; family Pieridae; genus Colias; species Colias eurytheme. The sequence goes on along the minus strand of CAJQZN010019364.1, from coordinate 5,196 downwards.
CCGGGGTAAAAAGTAGCCTATGTCCTTTCTCGGGTATTAAAATATCTCTATACCAAATTTCATGCAAATTGGTTCAGTAGTTTAGGCGTGATTGAGTAACAGACAGACAGACTTTAAAAGGTTTTTCATCAGTTAAATGTTCCTTAAAGATACAATTATGCATTTATAAGGTATCATGCGGTAATAAGTTACAGGGTCAAGACTTAAACCTTGTAGATTTATTTAAAGTTTAGCCATGAAGTGACTTTATAACGTTAGATAAATGAGACAATGAAGAAATTTTGTATTTAATCTGTAAAGTCCGTTACTATTAAAGGAAAAATGGAAATGTAATGAGATCATTTTCTTTGTCTATAGAATTTACAATTTATAGAATCTAGAATTTATAATATCCGTAGGTAGTATAAGATTTATTTGCAATTACCAAGCAATATAGGCTATTTTTTTGTTATCCCTGATCAACCCGGACGATCCTGTGACAAGCGGCTAGTTATTAAGTAAGCAGTTATATATTCATTTTTTTGTGGTGTTTCTCAATGTTAGCCAGACAGGCTTCTACATTTTAACGCTGAAAAATTCATTTGTACAATCTTTTTTGTACTAACGATAGAGGAAATTATTACATAGTGTTATAATGCTTAATATTTTAGTTCAAGGTTTCGTGGTTTTGGTAACGGAGCAGTTACGTAACAATTTGTATCGAATGTATTAGAATGGATTATTACCTCACACCGAGTTTATTGGTCGAAATTTAGGGTAAATTCATTTCGTAATCATTAATTACTTATTGATTTTATTTTATGAAGAAATGTTTATTTCTATATGAAAATTGGGGATACTTAAGTCTAATAAAGTATAATATAGTATAATAAAGTATAATATTAGTATATTAGTTAATACTTAATATTAAATAGACATTTTTATGGCCTGTACCCTCATAGAAGGCCCGTGTCCCAGTGCAGTGGGAACGAATATGGGCTGATGATGATGATGATGATGGTGATGAAATAGACATTAAATATTTAGTTAAACATTTTGCGGCTGTGAAATATAACTCTTATTTTATTTTTGAAAGAAAGACAGAATTCATAAAGACATTTTTTTATTTGTCATCGTAAAGATCGTGATTAAAATCTTTTTATAGAGCTATTAAAATGCGTCTTTAGTTCTTCGTTACAAAAAGTTTTATTATAGAAAAAGAGTATTTTTTAAACACGAAGTTATTTTATTGCTTCTTTAAATACTTTTCATATTATACATATAGATGGTATGTGTTTATTTTAATAATAATACAAACTAGATAACCAATTTTTCAGCAAAGCACTTACGTATTAGTTAGTTCTTTAAAGAAACGAATCTTCAATGGCGGCGCTTATCATTCCCTCTCGCTCACACACGGCCGTACGGTATGCAAAAAAAAAATGGAAAAATAAAATCACTAAAATGTATTTGATTTTCCCTATAATAGCTTTTATCATAAATTTACAATGACAATTATGCATTTGCGAAAGTAAATAATGTTTAATTGGAATTTGACAAAATATGTTCTTTGGGAAAAGTTGTTCAGTTTTATGGGCTTATTACAAGTATTATGGGGATTTTATTACATTCTGTATACGTAAATATGATAATTCATATAAATACACAAATACAATAACAAAAAAGTTTGTCAACAAACAATTTGAAATAATTAATAAAATAATTATCAATTTACGTTATTTTTATTTTCTTTTTTGATGATCCTACCATCTGTCAAAGTCAGCTTTGGCCGCCATTGAAGATTCGTTTCTTTATTGAACTGACTAATAATTATTTAGTCTTACACTTTACATTAAATACTTGCTTCGTACATAAATGACTATACCTAACATTTAAGATTAATAATGTAGGCATCTTTCAGGTTCCAATTTTGATATAAAAAAATGTACCGTCCTTAGTAAAAATCCATACATCCATACTAATATTATAAATGCGAAAGTAACTCTGTCTGTCTGTCTGTTACTCAATCACGCCTTAACTACTGAACCAACTTGCATGAAATTTGGTATAGAGATATTTTGACACTCGAGAAAGGACATAGGATAGGTTTTATCCCGGAAATCCTACGGGAACGGGTTTTTCTTTGAAAACGCGGGCGAAGCCGCGGGCGGAAAGCTAGTAGATCAATATACATCATGAACTAATGAATACATTTAAAAGAATACTCCACATCAGAACAGTTATACACACATACATACACACAGCCCCTTCATAGCTATAACAGTTAATGCTCCCGGTTCCGGCTGTACGGCTCGTGTGAGGAAGTGACGTAGGTGTGACCGGTGTACCTGTACTGTATAGTATAGGTGGATGGTAACTAGATGTACATATTAGAAATACATACTTATCATGAGATTTAATAGTAATATAGGTACTAGGTAACCGAAAAGTACTTGATATACACAGATGCAAAATTACGTATGACAGAACTGTACGTTAACACACACACAAGTATTAGTATATAATGATATATTAAATACTAGAGGACCGCCCCGGCTTCGCCCGTGGTACATATTTCGCAATAAAAGGTAGCCTATGTCCTTTCTCGGGTATCAAAATATCTCCATACCAAATGTCATGCAAATTGGTTCAATAGTTTAGGCGTGATTGAGTAACAGATAGACAGACAGAGTTACTTTCGCATTTATAATATTAGTATGGATGATAGAAGAATAAATATATTTTGGGAATGGACTCTGCTTCTAATAGTTCTATTCTTTAACACATTATAGGTACTCAATTTAAAGTTAAAATCCTTTACTTTTTCAACAAAATGTTTTGTTAGTAAATAATCAAATACTTTGTCATATTAATTATATGCGTTTGTAAAACAAAGCGCCATTCACATTTTTATCAAAAAGTGAATGAAAATATTTAGTATTTTCTAAATCTAAAACAGTCACGAAATCGAGAAGGTAAATACCTATGTATTTGTGATTTTATACGAATTATTATCGTAAAATACAGTTGTAATGAGAATTTATATGATATTTTAGAGGTAACTTCAGTATTTTTTTTTATCGAGCAAAATTTTTCCAATCGTGTTTTGGAAACAGTCATCCCATCACACATACGTTCTGTAATACATATTAGAAATTTCAGTGCGAAAATACTTCAATATTTTCAATTATAGCTCATAGAAAACAGTCCATTTTGCCGTTTTCACCTACTAAGGGCCCTTAATGTTTCCATCAAGAGTTTTGCGTATCCGCTAACAATTTGTTGTTCAATACATCCGTTTAATGGTATGCATTGTTATGCTGCATCGTTTGTGATGCAATCGTGAATTATATCAATGGATGTATGATTATATTGATGGATGTTTTCTTCTTGTTGCTGAATAGCTGGGTGGATGGCGCGATTTGCGATTCGCGTTTGGTTTGGTTTGAGGTATTGAAGGAGATTTTAATTTATGAAATAATTAATGTTTTAAATATGCATGTAACATATGCTGAGTTGGTAAAAAAAAACTTTATATACCTATGTGTAGAATTGCGGTTTCATTCTTCAGCTGAGTCGGTGATGATGCATTCTAAATATAAGTGTTGAAGTAAATAAATATTACAAAAATAGCAGTCATTTTGGCAGTCGGTATGCAATTTCTGTGCTATTTATAATTTTTCTCAGCATGTTATTTTTAAAATAAATCTCATCACTGGAAATCTGAAATCATTTCTCAAAAGTAGACATGACGAATCAACTATTTACTCTATTTTTAATTATTTTGAATTTTATTGTATATTAGCGTGATGATATTATATAGCCTCATCTAACAGTGAAATAATTTTTCAAATCGGGCTAGTGGTTCCAATGATTAGCGCGTTCAAACAAACAAACTTTTCAGCTTTATAATATTAGTACAGATAATTAATTTAACTATGTATTTTGGCAGTTGGCTAGTTGCATTTAGGTTTGGTCATACCAGGACGTGATTAGCATGTAAGGTCAATAAACTTTAACGGTTGATGGCATCACTGAAGCAAATGTGGAATGCATTATGTCATAAGGCTTGCCTGCTGTTAGGTTGTTGAGTTTTTGCTTATTATTGGATATTATAGCGGTTATAGATAACGGTGGGTTTAACAGCTGATTATAATAATTTAAGACATTTCTTTAGAAGAATAGATTTTTTAAATCAAAATCGAGGGGTCAGGTTATCTTCAAATTTATCAGAATCTCTTTGATGTTCAATTATGAGGCATTCACACAGAAAGAAGCGTCACAAACTTAAACAATAGAATTATAGTTTTAACACATTTTCATGTAAATTAGTAGTTTTCGTGGCCTTGGCAATTGAACCACTGAACGCACGATCGACGTAAGATTATAAAAACTGGTCAAATAAATTATAATCACTCATTATGAATCGTGTTTAAATATAGGAATAACTTATAATGAGAAGTAATTGTTAAAAATGTTAGAAATTATACACATTTAATATAAGAGCAATATGAACGCTTCTGTAAATTATAAATTCAATGCTTCATCTTATTCGAAGTACTGTCCCTTCTACAGGTCAAATAACCAAAGGATAAGAGAAATAAAATATCTTAAATATACGTTTAATGAAGCACAAACAATATTATCAGTATTTACTTGAATTAATACTTTCTATAGAATTTCACAAACTGCGTATGCGTGGGAAATATTGATATGTGCGTGAAATTATCTTTCAACAAGAAAGTTATCGTTTTATGTTTTAGTACATTTCGGTATACCGTGTATAAATGTATAATCTATTTTGTTCGATAGATATTGCGTCAGAGGGAAAGTCGATTGCTATGCATTGATTTGGTGCAACGGCCGGGCCTTCCGCGTTGACTACTATTGTTTTAACTTACTGTTTATTTTGTTCATTATTGTTTGTTGATATTACTAAATGTTATTTATTATGTTACAGGTATGTTGTTGGCTTGTTTTTTCCTGTTGAGGGTAAGGACGAGAATATTTTTATGGTATTAGATTTAAGTGTCGATCAGGCCTTGTCCCGATGCATAAAAGTTCGTTTAGTAGTAGCAATCGGAATTAATTAACTGTTCCTAGTTATAAAATAATTTACTTTTTGTACAGATAAGAAATGTAATTTATAGGGGATTTTGTAAGATTTATAAAATAATTTGGAAAATCCAAAAGTGCACGCCTCATAATTTTTTTTTA
>CAJQZN010019362.1:0-14270 GCA_907164685.1 Colias eurytheme | reverse complement strand
GGTGTGACTTACAGCCCGCCATACCGACGCGAATGTGTTGATTTAAATAAAACAATTATTCAACCATTTGTATCAGGCTAACTTTTGCACAGGTAACCATCGTCGTGCAGCCATTGACGAAAATCGCCATGCCATACTTTTCGGACGATTCCAAATGGTCGCCATACCGCCGAAAATCTGCAAAAAATTTTTATTTCGCCAAACTTTTTGTACCAATATTGCATTTGGATTTTTGGAGAGTATTTGATAAAATGTGACCATTATTATATTTGCCATACTTCTAGTAGGGGGAAAAAGTGCTGTCATACTTGAAAAATTAATTTAGTATTAATTTATATAAGTGAAGATTTCCAACACCTAGATCTTTGAAATTTTGTATTTATATTCGTTGATCCTCAAACTTACAGGAAAAATAAGTGCCATACTGTTACAAATCGTTTGACTTTCGCTATTTTCCGACGAGTTCGACTAACGCCCACGCGACTAAGCCGCCGGTACCAGCGTTCACACCATCATTTTTCTTTTTGTCATTGCGTACTAAGAACCCTGTAGAACCGCCATCCTGTTACAAATGACTCGAAATTTTGTGTCAGTATCTCCCGGTCTATCAGGATAATTTTTTCAATTGAGTAAACCAACTTTCTAACTTAATGTCTCGGAACTAAATGTTTTATGTTTCGAAAATTTTGTGATACAATTTTACGAGTAGATTCAAATTAGTTGAAATAATGCATGCATGAATAAATTGCATGAATAATAAATTCTTAATTGCATAAAAAATATCGCTAAATAAATTATTTCTGTATAAACCTGGTGTGTGTTATAAAATAATATAACTATTATTGCAGTTAAAACACCACATTGAGCGTGACCACGAGCGGCAAACACGCTACGAGTGTGACGCCAAAGACTGCGGCAAGAAGTTCTTCAAGAAATGCGATCTCGTTGTACATAAAAGGTAAGTTTGATTATACAGAATACAGATCATTCATTGTGAAAATATTGAGTTATGTTAAAATAAAAATATTAAAATACCATTACATTTCAATATTACAGAATATAGAATGAATTATTAATTATTTGACTGACTGGTTGGCTTGGTTGGTAGTGGGCCTGCCTTCCAAGCCAGAGGTCGTGGGTTCGATTCCCACCTGGGGCAAATATTTGTGTGATGAACATAGATGTTTGCTCTGTGTCTGGGTGTTAATTATCTATATAAGTATTTATTTAAAAATTATATATGTATGTTTATCAGCCATGTATGGTTTCCATAACAAAAGCGAAAGCTTAGTATGGGATCAGATTGTGCCGTGTGTGAAAATTGTCCTGAAATATTTATTTATTTATTATCAGCTAGTTTTTTTTTGAATATGTAAAATGAAGTGGTTTGCATGTTAGCAATAAGTTCACATGTCTTTCTTGAAATAAAACAATAAAATATTATGTATTTTCCATCAGATACCACACTGGCGAGAGGCCATATTCGTGCGACATTTGCAAGCAGAGCTTCCCGCACGTTTCGCACCTAAAGAGACACGTTCGAAGTGTCGATTGTACGAAAAAGTACGTAATTTTCATATCTTGTAACATATGTTTTTATTGTAAATTATGTATATGAGAACCGAGGATTTTTGAAGTCAAATTATTTTAGGCGCGTTGAGAGTAAAATTTCAAGGTCGCGTCATTGCAATACTGTTATGTCATAGTAAGGCGACAATTTTGGTATCTTTGAATTTTAAAGAAGTTTCACTTCTGACACGTGCGCTTGGCACACACGCTCTTTTTTATTAAATTGTCTTACCATAATGAAAAGCAAGATATTTGGAGATTTTATATTGTCTGATTGACTGATGACTAATGTATGTGTTTGTTTCAGGATTCGCAAGAAATACAAATTTCCAACGCTTGTATGAAAAACGAAAAATCATGATTACTTAACATTAAGTTTAACAAGTTATAAAATTATATGTTACCTATTTATATAAGTTAAGAAATAAGAAATAAATTATTGAAAAATATAAATTGTATTTGATAAATTAACAAAACCTTATAGAATATAACAATACAAAAAAGCGATTTATTTGTCACATGGAATCTTCAAGATCTTGTAAGGTCATGGCTTTCATGAACGATTCTAAATTATTATCACTATTTAGCAGACTGTTGTATGTGTGGTGGTTGTTACCCATCTGTAAAAGAGAATATGATATTATATGTTTAATAAGATTAAAGTATTAATGTGAATTTGGTTTGCCTTTACTTAAAAACTAGGTAAAATAATAAAAACATTACAAATGCCGCGATTACCACAGCGGACAAGTTCTGTTATTAAAAACCTTATATAATTAATTCTACTTTTCTACTACTCGGTTTTATTGACCGCCTCCTCGGTACAGTGGTTGACGCGTGAGCGTAACACCGAGGGGTCCTGGGTTCGATTTCCGGTGGAGACGAAGAAAAAAAAATGTCTTGGTCTGGTAGGACACAGAAGACTGATCACCTACTTGTTCCTAAAGAAAATCGATCAGTGAAACAGATGTATAATGCATCTGCCCCTTACCCCACTAGGGGACATGGGACTTCACTTACTACACGGTTCGATAAATAAACGGATTGCAAATAGATACCAACAACCCATTAATGGACAGGTGCGAGTTCAGTTCTATCTATAAGTACGCGCAGTTGTCACAAAAAACATTTTGGCAACGTTGCGTACCAAAACTATAGATATAAGTGCGTAGTGTATGTACTTATTTGCGCACCCACTCAGACAGATGCAAGTTCAAAGCTGGTTATAACTACATAGCTATACGCACTTGTGTACGTTCATAGTTGCGTACATAAGCTAAATACGTTATCAGTGTACGTACGTAGCTGTGCACCACCGCTTGGTTCGGACACAATATACAGATACATACAGTAGGGAATCTTCATACAAAAACTTCTAAGTGGCTCACGCACACAAGCAAGCGTGTTTACGAAGTGTGTTTGAGAATCGTAAGGGTATTAGCACAGTTGACAGATATAAGAATACTCTTCCGTATGTTCTCGTAAACACGTTTGCTTGTTTGCGTGAACCATTTCGAACTTTTTGTATGAAGTATTCCTACTGGTTGTATCTGTATAGACCGCGCCCCAGTCGTTCTGGTGCCGCACGCAGCGCCCCACCGCTCGGTTCGGCGCCCTATACTCTGTCCATTATATTATTTGCTTTTTGACAGCTTCACGCCTATGAAGCATTGTATTGTCTATGTTAAAATGTCATACAAATAATTATTGTACTTCATGGACAGGCACCGCCCACTAATGTCTATACAGAATTATTCTATGATGGGTCGATAGATTATAATAATCGATAGAAATACTCTGTCAAATATATCCGATACAGAAAAACTCTTCTATTATGTTACATAATTTAAACATAAAGACAACCAAATTGTAAGATAGAAACCAATAAATAATAAAATATTAGTTTAGTTTAGTTTTAACCTAAAATGCATAGATATGCGGTCTTATTATTACATATCTCATTAGTACATTTACGTTGTAATTATTATTTACGTACCTGATTCGATTTATGATAATATTTTGAATTTATAATTGAAATGGTATCACAATCGATAATCTTTTGTACATCACTTCTGATATCACCCGTCGAGCTGTCAAAAAGCAATTCTTATAGTGGACACATAAGTGTAAGACACGTATACAAGTGCACGTACATAGCTGCGCACCCACTTGGACAGGTGGTCGGTGTGTCGCGGCAGGCGGAAGCGCGCGTCCGCGAGCAGCACCGCGCCCCAGTCGCCGCGGTGCCGCACACAGCGCCCTACCGCTTGGTTCAGCGCCCTAATCGTTAGTAACATCATTATAGTCGTCGTCATTATCATAATCATATTATCAACTAGCTTTTCGCCCGCGGCTTCGCCCGCGTTTTCAAAGAAAAACCCGCATAGTCCCGTTCCCGTGGGATTTCCGGAAACCTATCGAAAATATATAGGAAACCTATCAAATTCAAATTCAAATTTCATTTATTTACAAGAATGTAGTTACAAAAAAGGTGTTATTACAATGTTAAGGCGCTAATACATTCTACCCACTTTCTGGGTGTGCAAATATTTAAATGGAAATAAGTTAAATTACAATACACCAACACTACAAAAATTCTTCGCGTCACTAATGTTCTTGAATATTATAAAATTGTTTCTCCATTAACCATTTCGTCAGTTTCTTCTTAAATATATTTACTGGGAGATCCTTAAAGTTATCCGGTATTTTATTATATATTGTAATAGCACTGACTAATAATAATATACGACGTATACAAGTAATAGTCATAAATATCACACTATTTTTTGCTTGATTTATTCTACATGTTGGAAAGTGCAGTTTATTTTGATACCTCAGTAACATATGCGAATTTACTTCTCCTATGTGTTATTCTAAGTTAACCTCTATATGTGTGCTTAATTTCATTGTAATCGGTTCAGTTGTATTTGCGTGAAAGAGTAACAAACATACACAAACACATCCTCACAAGCATTCGCATTTATAATATTAGTAGGATAATGAAAGAAAATAAATTTGCTCCATAATAAACAATCACAAAAAGAGAACCACCATAATAATCTTATGGCGGAGCGCGCTCGAAACGCGAACGCTCGACACAACACGTAGCGAAAGGTTCGTAATTTTATTAAAAAAATGCCGTGTGTGTTATTGAACACTAAAATATTTTCTCCAAAAAAAAAAGGAATATAATATAATTAAAGGGTGAAGTTGAAAGGGTTAGTTTTTCTTACCTATATGCTTGTACTTGAAGCCACATGCTGCCTGACAGTAAGTTCCTGCTTTTTGAGTACTTATCATTATATTTGATCTTTTCTTTCACCGCTACGTCATGCATATTCGGGAACGGCACACCTATCTGTTGAAGAAAACTGCGAATCTTAGTTTAAAAACAAAAATAAAGTAAAAATCTTTACTCAGGAAATAATTGGAAATATAGGTAAACCAGAATCTGATGGCAATTAGGGAAATCAAAATTTTGAGTGTGCAACCCTAGGGAAAATGGACTGAACGATCTTGATACTGCTTATTTTTTATTTTGTCCTCAATATCATTAGTCACATTACATAAATGGACAATACTATACTTAATAATGAGGTATCCACTTAATATTATGTAGGTACATACTTACATACGTATAATATACATACATATTAGTTTTATATGTATATTAGACATATTATTATTTACACATACCTATATTTGTATATTCATTATCAGTATGCCATGTGAAAATATCGATATAATGATAATGTAAATCAAAACTAGACTGCTTATAATTTTTTATAAAATAAAATAAAAATAAAATAAAACTATGTTTATTTTCGTAAGTATTAACAGATACGTGACACATTATAAAATTGACTTGGGCAGCTTGGACTTGACGTATAGCCGTATTGGAAACTCTTGAAATAAGTTTTCATAAAATTATATTCTAATCAACAAACACTATCATAGTTACCTATAAATAATATTTTTTAATTTAAAGTATCAAAACGGGTAAGTCCAATTTACCAATAAAATCTTCAAAATTGAAAATTGTGATGTGTTTGACCCTTCTTCATCGAATGTTTTTCTATACACATTATAAACTATACCTCTTGCTTGTGATCGCAGCGGCTTTTTCGACATTTTCGAAGATTTTTTAGACAAAATCCTAAAAATTATTCATCAACTCCAAAAAAGACAAATAATTTGACAACCAATTTGATAGTTGTCAAATAAGTTGCCACATGAAAATCTTATAATTCTTAAATATAAATATGCCATCAGATTCTGGTAGACCTATAGTCGCATTATTTTTTAAAAGTAGTCCAACAAGATTTTACATGTTTTCTCTCCAAAAAAAAACCTATCTTGTGCTTTAACACGTAAAAAAAAAAAATTTAATCCCGAACTGGTCGAGCCAGTCCAGTTCTTCGTGTTTGCGAACGCCGCGGCCGTTCTTCGTGTTTAGGAATACATTTGGCGATTCATTTATTTATTAGATTATAATTACTTTAGTTTTAGTAGAAAGAGCCATATTAGAGAAAGCAAGGCGAAAATTATTATCACAAAAAACATACTATAATAACAGCTCTAGCCTGATGGTCCTTGAAGTCCATCCCTTCAGACACTTTTCCTCTGTACACGGCGAACAATACCGCACCCTTCTTGGTTGTAGTACAATGGTAGTAGTCCTGAAATATGTGTGAATTTTGTCCAATTAGAAAGATAAATTAGTTTAATACTTTACATTCTATGTACTTGAAAATTGATTTTCATATAATTTATCTTTAAATTTCTTAGTAGACTTTGAACATTGAATTGACTTTTAAATACAATGTACAAAGAGCAGTTTAAACATTTTTGATAAATTTCACCGGAATAGCATATTTTCTTCTTTCTTGCAAAATATGGTCTTGAAAATATATTAATATAATGATTTTGATTGGAAATTTGCTATCTATCTAATTTGAAAAATGCTATCTTGGTAGATAAGTTGTAAAGCACTTACTTCCATGATTTCATTGTGATCCCGAACATTCCGGCTCTCGCTGAACACATTTTTCAGTCTATTCAATTCATCCCAAACGTCAGTTTCGCGCCAACTACATAAGAAATTTGCAATATTACATATTTGTAGTGTCTGTTTGTAGAAACAGTAAAAATAATTTTTGAATTTTATTTGTTGGAAAAAGAATGTTCATTTTTGGGTTACGTCGTGACAATCATTTCGAAGATTTGCTTTACCGTTTCAACACGCATTTAAGTCTCATTCAATTCACAAGCGCCTTATTCCGGTTCGAATAAACGATTCACAAGCTTGTAATTACCGATTCACAAGCATGTTATTATCGATTCACAAACTTTATATCATCGATTCACAAGCGCGTTTTTATCGATTCACAAGCTTATTCTTACCGATTCACAGGCTTGTTATTACCGGTTCACAAGCTTATTCTTACCGATTAACAGGCTTGTTATTACCGATTCACAAACATGTTATTACCGATTCACAGGCTTGTTATTACCGATTCACAAGCTTGTTATTATAGATTCACGAGCTTGTTATTACCGATTCACAAGCTAGTTTTTACCGATTCACAAACAACTTATTACCGATTCACCAACAACATATTTCCTATTTTTCATTTGTGTATTTTATGTATTCTATCTTCAGTTTTCACAGCCACCCGCGTAACATTTATTCTACTTTTTGTTTTTATTGGGCCTTGGGCAGCCTGGAAGAGATCGCTAGTAATCGATAAGGCCGCCTTATGTACTGTATTAATCCGTTTCTGTATACTAGTGAATATTTTAACTTGGTGTGGTAGATTAAATTGTAAAATAATAAAAAATAAAAAAATGTTGTGTGGTTTTATAAAACCACGGTAAAAGTGAAACTGTTCGAACGGTTCCGAACACTGCTTTGTGTAGCGCATGTCGCGTGACGGTCGGCTGCCGAGTAGGTATACCTACTCGGCAGTCGCGATACACGCGACATGCGCTACACAGACCAAAAAGTTTGAGACGATGTAATAAAAGTTTCACTTTAATAACATATTACCGATTCAAAAACTTGTTATAACCGATTCACAAACATGTTATTACCGATTCACAAGCTTGTAATTACCGATTCACAAGCTTGTTATTACCGATGCACAAGCTTGTTATTACCGATTCACAAGCTTGTTAATACCGATGCACAAGCTTGTAATTCACAAGCTTCAATCAATCAATCATCAGCCTTTCGATGTCCACTGCTGGACGTAGGCCTCTCCTAATGCACGTCACTGAGCCCGGTCGTTGGCTCTTTGCCACCAGTTATGGCCAGCAACCTTGTTATTACCGATTCAAAAGCTCGTTACCGTTTGACGAGCACGTTCATCAGCCTGTAGGAGGGCAGGAAGCACAGCACACCCGCCGGTGTGACGCGACACACGTGCAGCAGTATTGCTCCCAGAGCGTCCTGTGTGGTGGGTCGGCTGCTGGCTCGGCTTGTGCAGTCTAGGTCGGAGCCGTCGGGGCACTCGTATAGCGTGCCTATCCACACCTGGTGAAAAAATTTGGTTGTCTGTAAAGTCGGTTTACTGATGATAGTTGAACGTGACAACGTCCGATTGTGCTTCTTTGTCGCTCGTTCCGCGCTCGCTTGCACTTCAAGCCTTACATGGAACGCCTCAGAGCGAGGTAACGCCGCATGAGTCATGTTATTTCGTGCGTGCAGCCGGCTCTATCGAATTAAGTATAAGACGTTGTCACGTCAAAATGACCTGAAATATTAATATTTATATATTCCACCCACCCGTTCCCTCGGTATCACGTGGCTGGGGCTCACTTGCAGCGGGAACTCCGCCCCCAGCTCGGAGTGCAGGCTCACGAGCGGTGTGAGTGTGCCCGAAGCTAATATTATACACTTCGCCGGCTTTAGTGCCGCGAACACTACCGCCGGGTTCATGCATATTAGACGGAGGATTAGATCGTCGTCTGCGGTCTGGAAATGTTAGCAATATTGGAATTAAGGAAAAAAAAGGAAGATCGATGCCGGGGAATTTTGTTGCTTTCTGTGCTAGTTTGAATGTGGATTTAATTGGAAAAATATTTTTTTGGGCAACAATTCAATATTGTATCTTAAAATATAGCAAAAATATTTTCTTTACCTCTATTACTTTTGACGACCTGAAACGACATGCATCGATTAACTTTAAGAAGAGAAAAATAAATCCCAAAAAACGTATATATATACTAATAACTAAAAAAAATTAAAAAGTTAACAAAAATCGATTTATAAAGCAATAAAATATAAGACATATACCTGATTTTGTTGCGAACTTCTCCAAGAGACATTTGAGCCCTCATCCGCGGTGGACCGCACGAGCGCCGGAACAAAGTCATCCGCAAATTTGCCCATATCGCGGAATAGATAACCTATAATATAAAGAAAAATACGGTATACAAATAAGGTACAGATTAATTATTATCAATGGTGTTAGTCTTTACGATTTTTAATTTCAAGTGAATTTAAAAAGGTGAATCTAGAATGGACTACACGCTTTTGTGGCACTTTATTTTCGCTATTTCTCTAATAGGCAGTTTAATATTCGTCTTATTTATAGAGGGAAAAATAAAAATAAAATTTGTAATCAAACATTGCAAAACATGTCGCGACGTTAACGGTGCACAAATTACGAAAATACATAGTAATTAAATAGTATAACATATATTGTCATTTTAACCAGAGAGATATATAAATAACAAGGATTCATTTAACCAGATTCTTCTGTATTTACCCAAAAAAGTGGCGATGGTTTCAATAAGAATGCCTGTAGCTTGAGTGGCACCTAACATGGCGCGTGGGTCTTCGCGAAGCTTGCGGACGAACATTTCTGCGTGCAACTGAAATTCTGGAACAGAAAAAAATATCAGTAGTATATTGAATATTTTATTTATCTGTTTTGAAAGGAACAGTGTAGTGTAAAAATGTCACAAATATAATCTACGTCATTCATTTCATATGAAATGATTCCTAACTTACATTAGTAACAAAAATTATCAATTAGATAGATATCAAACAAACAAATCGAAATTATATAATAAAAATAAATGTTTTATTCACCCTTCCTTCCCTTCCCTTTTTGTAAAAGAATGTATTCGTATTTCAACTTAATTTTGAAGTGGTATTAATTTTATATATTTCTATAAAAACGAAATAAGATTAAGTTTGTTAAAACAAACAAATCTACATACCGCCATACTGCTTCATGCCAATATTATGGTTATTCAAGGTCGCCATAAAGTTCTCAACCGCCCACACGTGGATAACTTCGTTGCCGAACTCTGGCTGTTTATTGAGTAAGGGCGTTTGGTTCACGAACCTGCAAAAATATATAATATACCTATAATATTAATTTAGTTTTAGAATGTATGTCATCGGTTACCATAGCTTGTATCATTTATTACGTTTTTCAACTTAGCTTTTTATATTATTTCACTATCTTTTCCCCGCGGATTCACCCTCCTTCAAGTATTATTATAAATTAGGTATTTCTTTTTATTTTATCCCCTTGGGGGTAGCATTGATCAGAATTCTGATCAGAATTCTTTCTTAGCGGATGCCTACGACATAACATCTATTTCATACAAACTTTTATCCCCTATTTTATCCAATTAGGGGTGAATTTATCAAAATCCTCTTCTTAGCGGATGCCTACGTCCAAACATCTACCTGCATGCAAAATTTCAGCCCGATATATTCATTGGTTTGGGCTATGCGTTGATAGATCACTATGACAGTCAGTCAGTCAATCACCTTTGTGTTTTGTATATTTAGATTTATAATGAACCTACACTTTCAAAACACAATTAAATACACTTGAGACATTGCTGGAAATTTAACTAGTATGTCGATAACGCTAATAATTAAATAACGTTGAGATTAAAGAGTAAAAGTACATAAAACGCTTACCATTGATCCCAATTAGAGAGAATCTTCGCTAAGTACTCGATGGAGCCCATTGAGTCTTGATACTTGTATTCTGCCATCTTTTGCAGCTCCTAGTTCAACAATAGAGCAACTTTCTGGTAAAATGAGTAAGTATATGAAAGAACCTTTATTTTTTTTATTATAACTATAAAAAAGTCCTGTCACTTGGATCATAAATTTAAGAATTATCAACTCTGAAAATCAATTTTAAGTGCCCTGTGACATTTTTATGGTAGACTAGATCAAGGTAGTGAGCAGGTGGGTGAGCCGATGTTATGTTTTTGTTCTTTATTTATTAAGATTTCATTCCACATTCTTATACTGATATTGATGTACCTTTTAATACTGCAATAAATATATAATTTAATCATAAATTACCAAAATAGCAGCCCCAATCTGTGCCCGTTTCACAGTGAACGTAGCCGCGTCCCGGCACACGTCTTCAATGTTGTGCGCTTCGTCGATTATTATTATATTATCTGTTACGTTTATTTGCATCTGGAAATATTATGAAATATAAGTGTGTTCGATAGGTTATCACCACTGCATTTTATATTTTTTACTAGAAGAAGGTTAAACAATTTCATACACGCACAAAAACAATAGCAGAAAAACATTTTTCTTCTATCAAGCTTCCCTATTTATTATAGTGAAGGATTTGTACTACATTGTAGATATCCAAATATACTCACACTTTCCCTAATACTAGGTTCAATTAAATAATTATAAGGACAGAAGACAATATTGGCTGCATTTGCCAATTCTCTCGCTGCGTAATACGGACAAGCTTTTAACTGCTCCCCCGCCATTACTATATCTTCCAAATCGAACACTGGGGCTAAAGTCTTGTGGTTTAGCGCTTTTCTGTTGTCGTAGTACTGGCAGTTGCTTGAGCCTGGACGAACGCCTTCGTAGGTCTGTAAAGTAAAACTAGTTTTATAATGAGACTATGAAACTTAGATAATTGATGAATTGATTTAGTTAAATTTTCATAATTTAGGTTTGTGGAAAGCACAACATGAAAGATTAGTATGCATGATCTTATTTTATTCTGATCTTTTGAACAGTGTCAGAACCAAGCCACTTGTATTCGAAGACTACGACATTTTATAACCCGCCATGTGAAAGTGTTGATTCGCAGACACTTCTGTAGCAAGTGGCCATCACCACACTTGTGCGATGTGTCTATAAAAAAACATAAAAAAGTTTGTGTTAAGTGGCTGTCGCTGGCCACCAGTGGCTGTGGTCTTTGACCCGTTTGCGCAGACCTTAACTGTAATATTATATACACTAAATACGCACCTTAACACACCCCCTGCACATGTCATTCTTGCTCGCCCACTGTTTCCTATCGAACTCGCGTATACAGCTATACTCTCTACTGGACAGCACGCTCATGGTCGCATGCTTCCAGTACACAGTTCGACTGAACTCCTTCACCACTTGCTGTATTTGCTTGTGCGTCCGCGCTCCGTAGTATATAGTTGGTGTGCTGCAATCAACGATCATGGATGTCCTTACACGCAGGTTGTCGACTAGCGAGTACAGTTTTCTGCAACCAACCCCCATGCCAGTCACCGATTCTACTAACTACCACAATAACTCGTACACACTACAATGTGTTTGTGTCTTAAGATTGAAAAGAAGAAAGACGAAATTAGCAATGATGGATAGAAAAAGAGTAAGCACAGCTATAGGCACTACAAATATGGAAAAAGAAAGGTATAAGTACATAAAAATGAATTTAAATGAAATAATTTTGATATAGACTTTATGAAAAGACGTCTGTACGTCGGGACAATAAAGTATAAGGGAGTGAATTAGGTAATAATAGTTGATGAGGGAAACAGCTATATTGTAAATCTGTAGAGTGCACGCGAGTTGTGGGAATAGCTTAGTTATATTGACAATAATCAAGTCAGATAGAAAGTCTAAAAATTCATCTGGATATAAACAAAGGATAGGTATAAAACTAATAAGAATTTTATAAATATACCTACACAGGAGATGATGATTAGAATTTCCAATAAGATATATTTAAATGTGATTCTTTTTGAGCATGAATCATGATTTACACCAGAAGAAAGAAGCTAAATCAATGGTCAGGTAAATTATACATTATACCATAGTAAACCAAAGGTCTATTAGAAGGTAGAATGGAATGCTTGTTATTCTTGCAATGTTTGAAATAATTATATATAATGTGAAAATAAATGACAACATGCAATTAAAAAAACAATACTTAATTTAGTACAATTACGATACGACACTACACAAACAACTCTACAAACAAACGAGCATGCAAACAACACAAGGCATCTCATAAATTACAAGTTTAACACGTTCTTCATGCAAACAAAAGTTCTGTAGCAAAACATAAAACTACCCTCTACATTTTATACAATATGTAAATCACAGCCTGGGGACTGTTACAGTGAACATAACACATGCTTGTTTACAATAATATCATTTACATATTTCAAGTAGCTGTGGAAGTATTAAATTTTGCAAAAGATTTCTTTTGTTAAAATAGAGAACATGCAATTACTTATTGTGTCACATATGAAACATCATATAAGTTAATGAAACAACTCTGCCTTTTAAGGAACTTTGATGAGGTTAAAAATTTGTTTGTGTTTAAAATTGCTCACATTTTAATTATGCTAAATAGTGAATTGTTACCAAAGCGTATTAAGCTTAGGTATTAAGATATTGAGAGCGAGAAATTTTAAAATTTTAAATCAAATTGGCTACTCATTATCCTTTTTCTTTTCTTTGAGTACATATACATATGAGTACGATGTTATTTCTTGAAAAGAAGACATTTGGTCATTTCAACGAACACTTGATAACAAGCTTTTCTATGTCAGTTACTTTGTCTAAAACATCATTAATTATTTACCGTACATCCTGAGGTGTGGTAGGTTCGGAGGGCGGTAATTTCTTCTCCGGAGTGACCGGAGTCCCGGGAATCTGTTTATTACTCCCGGGACTACTGAGCCGCTGCTTTTTATGTATACTGACTAGTTCTGGCGAGTCTAGCGAGGTATCTATAGATAGATAAAGTTATATAGATTTGCTGAATACCCATTCAGCAAATCTAAAAAAAGAGCGTGTGTGCTGAGCACACGTGTCAGAAGTGAAACTTCTTTGGCAAGATTCAAAGATACCAAAATCGGATCGGACGGTAATGCTATGCGGCTTGAAATTTTACGCGTTGAGAGCGCCTAAAGAAGTTTCATTTCAAATATTTTTAAATACAGACTTTTAACAAAGTTTTGACTGTAAAGACGCTGTAGGTATCTATTAAGCATTAGGTAGGTATGATTTTGGATGTTACATAACTTTTAACATATATTAAGTTGCACTAAGTGTGATATGGAATAATCAAAAATTGATGTAACATTTTGATTCATAGGACTTGTAGATATAAGCTTGCCCTACTGAAACATGTGAAAAAAAATAAAAATCAAGAAATTTTCAACAGTGCAATATGAAGAGGTAAGTATATTATATTGAAATGATTCTACGTTTAAATTTACTTTTGATGGTATAAATAACTTTTTTGCAAAAACACAATTCTGCACAAACAAACTTAATATGAATCAAAATATACTTTAACAAAAAAGCGAATGACAAAAATAATTTACGAGCACAAACATTAAAATTATACCCAACAATCCATACACGTTGAAAAATTACGCGGTAAAGTTGATCACAAAGCAGTACTTTAACG
>CAJQZN010019361.1:0-14395 GCA_907164685.1 Colias eurytheme | reverse complement strand
CGGACGTCCAAGACAGAACTTTTTTAAACTGTTTTTTAACTAGTTTATATAACAAAAATGACATCAAAAATATCATGAACGTTAAAAATAGTGTTTTTTCTTAATATGTGTGTGTATGTTTTATGTTACAAGTGCAATGTATGATACATAAAGACATTTTAAGTTTGAAAAATCAGATGTTTTGCGCGAAGTGACAGTAGTACCCACCTCAACGCTTCGCTTATGAGGCGTGCAATAGTGTTGCAAGGGAATGTGCTCCTGGGGTGGTAATTATGAAATTAAAGTAAAACACAATTTATTACCATCAAGACCATTCTTAATGAATGCTTTTGAAAGTATTTTCTTAATTTTAATAAATATTTCAGGTGCAATACTTTTATTAGTAAAATAAGTCTATAAGAAACGTTTACCAATGCATGTGATGACCAGGACACACAACTAAAGTATCCAGCTACTGTATAATATTTGATGCTAATGAATTGCTTTAGGTCACATGATGAATGCCTAGACTTTAAAACAAGGAATAATTTATGCAAAATGCAACGCGAGAGGATAGAAAAATTTCTTCTCATAGTACATAAGTATAGTATTTAATAGTTACTTACAAACTAAATACCTTCAATATCATAAAATATGACAAAATATTTTATGATACTGGGTAAGTTAGTAAGTACAATAATAAATTTAACACCTTTATCCCGTTTCTTTCAAATCGTTTTACATTTTTACTTACCTATAATTTATAGGAAGTCGGAGAAAAAGAACGTTTTTGTCCCATAAATCATAATATCCTAAACTAATAGTTTAAGCTAGTTTATCATGATTCTATAATATGTGTAGGTAATAGCACAGGTAATAGGTAGTTACTTCTATTATAATTATGAGATGGTTATCTATTAATCTTTCTCGCAAAACAGCTAATATAGGTAAGTACTTAAAATTTGTTATATAGCTGTTTTTGTCAGACCTTTTTTTTACCCACCGCGATTGAAGCCACGATATTAAGCTAGTTAGGTACAGGAATATTTTCTCTAAATTCCATTTATTTTAAAAACATAAAATAAATGTCAAACGAATCTACGGCGTATTTTCAACCGCTTGTGGCTATTGGTCATAACAGCGACATCTATTGCTGAATAGGTTTAAACTCAACGTAAGTTTTCGTCTTTTCAATTATATTATTACTAGAACCTAGAACTCAATATCACATAAAACCAATAAAATATTATAAACCTAACTAAATTTAATATTCATTTTTATTCTGGGATAATCTCTGTAATAATTATTGCATACGTTAAACTAAACTAATTACATATATTCCAAAATCAATAGTAACAGATGACGTTCATTGGGTAGTGGGTACCTAATACCTACTAGGTAAGCTTTTTTATCTTCAGTCCAAAATTATCTAAAAAATTAAACGAAATATTTTTTTAATTATTTCGTTTCATTATCTTTTCTAAAATAACTTACTTACTTAGTTACCTATTTAAATATAAATAGGTTTCCGCTTTTTCGATGGTAGTTACTAGTTAGTTACAAAAATGACACGTTACACTTGTGGCACGTTACAATTGTGGCACGTTACACTCGTGACACGTTATAAAACTGACACGTTACACTTGTGGCACGTAACAAAAATGACACGTTACACTTGTAGCACGTTACAATTGTGGCACGTTACACTTGTGGCACGTTATAAAACTGACACGTTAGACTTGTGGCTCGTTACAAAAATGACACGTTACACTTGTGGCACGTTATAAAACTGACATGTTACACTATTGACGTAATGAAAAAATGTTGTATATATAAAAGTTGTTCCTCGAAAAACAATCTACAAAAATAGTCTTAAGTATATCATTTCTTCGTAAAATGATAAAAAAAATTTTTATCGAAAAATATAAATAGCTCTAATTTCTGAACATTTTCACTTATAACTTTTTTATTTATAGTTCTACGACAAAAAGTTACTGAATCAAAGTTGTAGAGAATTTAATTTGCAACAAATAATGTAACCATTGTTTTATTATCAGATAAATAGTTTAAGAGATATATCGTTAAAACCATTTCAACCGCTATTTTCAAGATGGCGGCCATGGGCCAAGGGTGGCGACCCCACAAACTTGGTTTTAGCTTCACACTGACCCCCCCTACACATCAAAAAAATAAAATTGCGTCCTCTAAAAAACGCAAGGTCAGGCCTAAAAAATGTAACATTTCAATGGACTAATAATAATTATGAATTCATCTAACAAGTCATTGTGAAGTTACATAATAAAAAGTAAAAACTGACTACATATTTTCAGTTTTATTTAAGCTTGGTCTGGATCAAATGGTTTACAATTTCGAATAAAATAAGGAACCTGTAATATTAAAACTAAATAATCCATACTATTCCATAGTCCATACTAATATTATAAATGCGAAAGTAACTCTGTCTGTCTGTCTGTTACTCAATCACGCCTAAACTACTGAACCAATTTTCATGAAATTTGGTATGGAGATATTTTGATACCCGAGAAAGGACATAGGCTACTTTTTATGGCGGGAAAATGACGCAATCCCGGAAATCCCACGGGAACTATGCGGGTTTTTCTTTGACTGCGCGGGCGAAGCCGCGGGCGGATACCTAGTAATTTATAAAGGATTCTATTAACTATTAGTATACGTAGTATATTATTATTAGTCTGTGCTATTAGTAAGAAAGGAAACTAAATCCAGAAACACCCCTTTTGTGGAAACGCGATGTACCTACCTGTTTGCTACCTATAATATTACCTATTGGCAATGTCGAAAGTGTGAAAAAACATCTATCGCCTTAGTTCATTAATTTATTTTGTATTGCATTATTTTACGATTACCATTAAGTACATAGATTTTTCTAGTAAATTATTGTTTGATTGAATAATACCAGATTAATTGCTTTTTACTACTCTTATAGCATAAAAATTATATTATGTAGGTATATGTGCCTGTGAGATTTACAAATAACAATACCAGAAAAGACATTCAGGCTGGTAGGTACAATATGGTAGGTAGGCTGGTAAAAATATAAAACAAGAAAATATAGATTTTTCTTTCAAAAAATTGGCAAATAATAATAACCTGGATACCATAGATCCCGTACGTACAAATCTCACTAGGAAACATAAATAATATCGTTAATTTTTTTTTGAAAACAGCGACATCTATAAATTTATTGTTCAAGCTCAATGTATGGTTATTGGTTGCGCTTGCGCTATGTCGAGAAACTAAACTCATAAAATATCCAGCCGTTAGATGGCATTAATATAAAATTTGTATTGGTGTTGTGAACATAATATTTATCTTGTCTCTCCTAGTTGTATACGTAGTATATTATTATTAGTCTGTGCTCCTAGTAATTTTGTTACAAAATAATTATCCTCCTAATCCTACCAATATTATAAATGCGAAAGATTGTGAGGGTGTAGGTATGTACGGTGTACCTATGTTGGTTTTAGCATAGACTATAAATTTCTATTAGTCCATGGTTTTAGTCACAAAAATTCTGGACGGCTTTGGATGAAACCTAGGAATTAGGATGAAACATTATACATAGTAATAGGTATCGGTAGGTTTTAGTTTTTACATCAAAATAACACATGAGCTATAGAAATAGTTACTTTATTATGCTCGCTGGTTTGTTCGTCGAACCTACATTGATAGATGATCGAGCAAAACTTATTATGTAAACTGTACGATACAAACTATACAAAAATAATATCTTCAAAAATTTAGGTAACTAATAAAATAGGTGGTAGTTAATCCTTTTAAATAAGAAATAAATCCATACTAATATTATAAATGCGAAAGTAACTCTGTCTGTCTGTCTGTTACTCAATCACGCCTTAACTACTGAACCAATTTGCATGAAATTTGGTATAGAGATATTTTGATACCCGAGAAAGGACATAGGCTACTTTTTACCCCGGGACATAGGATAGGTTTTATCACGGAAATCCCACGGGAACGGGAACTATGCGGGTTTTTCTTTGACTGCACGGGCGAAGCCGTGGGCGGAAAGCTAGTATTACATAAATATTTGTCAAGTAGACATAAGCCTGCTAACCTTCTGCTAACCTGTTATTTTTTAAACAAATGATGAGGAAAATATTATCTAATACTAAATTATAATTTTTAACATCTCAATTTTTTATCCTAGTAATTCATTACTAATTAATTATTATCGTATATATAAAATAAGTACCTATAATATGTTATCTGCGCATCAAACATCCATACTAATATTATAAATGCGAAAGTAACTCTGTCTGTCTGTCTGTTAGGACGTAGGTACTCAATCACGCCTTTAACTACTGAACCATTTTGTATGGTATAGAGATATTTTGATACCCGAGAAAGGACATAGGCTACTTTTTATCCCGGGAAAATGACGCAATCCCGGAAATCCCACGGGAACGGGAACTATGCGGGTTTTTCTTTGACTGCGCGGGCGAAGCTGCGGACGGAAACAGCTAGTTACTTATAAACGTCGCCGTCGTTATTTTAATTTTATGGCAATTAAGTTTATCACACTTATTTATTCATTTCATATCTTAGTTATAGGTACCTATGTATTTACAAATATTATATGTATACTTAGGTAGGTATCATCATAGATTTTACTATTTAAATTAGTGCAAAATGAGATTTAGGCCGATTATTATAAAAAAAATGATACAAATAGAATTTTCATTTTTCGAGATAATATTTTCTTAGTAGCTTTTTGTTCAGCTTCGCCCGCGTAGTCAAAGGAAAACCGGCACAGATACCGTTCCAGTAGGAAAATCCTACCCTAGTTACCCTCTACGCGTATGCCAAATTTCATGAAAATCTGTTTAGCAGTTTTTACGTGACGGAGTTTTTTTATAAACAAACAAACAAACTTTCGCATTTACAATAATATAAAGAGAATATTATTCGGCATACTTATTGTAATATTTTAAATGTTAGTTTTAATTAAATAGACAAGTCAATAACTGCGTTAAAAACAACCGACTTCAAACTTGCACTTGCAACACTTACAAATACAGACAAAAATGCTCATAAAATAAAAACTACTGGGCCTATCCGAATAAAATTTTTATGGGACCAATTCGACACCATCCCGCATCGAACAAAAAAAGAATCACGTAAATCGGTTCAGAAACCACGGAGTAATCGGTGTACATACATAAAAAAAAAAAACATACCGGCCGAATTGATAACCTCCTCCTTTTTTTTTGAAGTCGGTTAAAAATGAATGAATAGCTCATGCATGCATAATAATAAATAATGTAAGTAGTTAGTTATGCATGGTTAAGTAAAATATTGCTTATTATAGTTTAAGACAATTGTGAATACCACAGTGAATACCTATACATATTAAAAAACCTGTGTTTTATAGACAAACTAATATATTTGATGAAAAAAAGGAAGTTAAAACAGAACTGGTATACCGAATAATAAAATTAACACAACAAAAATGAATGTTTAAAAAATCCAACATTTTCGATGACCCACTTGATGATTAGCCAAACAGCATTGTTTTCAAACTATATAAATATAGATACCTAGTAGGTACTTATTAAGGGTCTCAGCACACATATGGGATCGGAAAGGGATCGTCACCGTATCGCCTCGAGCCGTTCAGAATGGTTTGTATTAAACTCCCTACTGCAACGCACACTAATCGGAATAATAACGTAATCGCCTCGCCTCGGAACAGGCTCCGAACTTGAATTCCCGCGCTTACGGCTCATCGTCCCCGCGCTTACGTTTCTCCGTCCCCGCGCTTACGTCTCTCCGTACCCGAGCTCACATCTCTTTGTCCACCCTTTCCCCTTTCCCCTCCCGCGACTTGCCTGCTAAAGACGCCGCCATTCGCAAGGAGTATTTCATTCGTGTTGCGCGTATGTTTTATTTAAAATTTTAAGTTCGATTCAAACACAAAATAACGATGCAAAGGGAGAAACTTATTGAAGAAGTGAGAAAATATCCATATTTATATGACTTAAGTGATGCTAAATACAGCAATACTATAAAAAAGGACGAGGCTTGGAAACAAATAAGTATTACTTTAAAGCAATCTGGTAAGTACCTACTCCTATTTAATTATTTATTTAATGTTTTTCGCGTATGTAGGTATGTATGGGAAATAAAACAGTTGTGATTAATATAATTATAATGAAAAATTTAACTGGAATATCCATTAAGAATTAACATTAATATTTAAAGCTAAAAGCTACTGCCATGGAACTCGTCCGGTAGAAGTTTGAAAATATGTTTTGAACTTTTCACGTACATTAAAAGCGGTAGCCATATGGGCACCACTAATACTTGGTAATTGACTTAACAATCGGTCTTCGCCGAATTCAACTGTAATGTCCTGTTCTGTTCTGTTCGGTTCCTGTAAATTCATCTCAATGTTATATGTCCTCATCATATTGTGTAAAATGCAAGTTGTTAATACCACTTTATCTACAAACTTTGGATGCAATTTAATATTTTTGTTGTAAATCGCAAATTTTTGATATAAAATTCCAAAAGCGTTTTCAACTACCCTTCTAGCTCGTGATAAGCGGTAATTATATTGCCGTTCAGGATCTGATAGTCTCCGTGTATTTGAGCGAGGATATGGTCTTAATAAATATGTCTTCAATGGAAATGCCTCGTCTCCCACAAATACATGTGGCATTGCATGATTAGTTCCTGGTAATGGTTTGTCACATGGAATATTGAATGTGTTTCTTTCAAGTGCCTTTCCAAATGTAGATGATGAATAGATTCCGCCATCGCTGTTTTTTCCATAGGCTCCTACATCAACCGCTATGAATCTGTATTCAGGATCAACTATAGCTAACAAAACAATAGAAAATGTTTTTTTATAGTTAAAAAACAACGATCCACTATTGGGAGGTGCAATTATATTTACATGTTTGCCGTCAATGGCGCCTATGCAATTCGGAAAGTTCCATTTATTTTTAAATCCTTCTTCGATTCCTTGCCATGTGGCTGTAGTTGGTTGAGGTATATGAATTGGCATTAATTTATTTATTATTGCATTGCACACATCTATTACTATCAAACGAATAGTTGATTCTCCTAAACGGAAGCTCGATGATAAATTAGTAAATGTAGATCCAGTTATAAAGTACCTGCAACAATAAATGTATATTTAATATACGTTTTATAATACGTGTATATGTTTATGTGAATGTGTGTGTACGTACTCCCTTTCACACATACATGTGTAACTACATGCGCTTGATATAGTTAACCATGATTTATTTTATTTCAGAATCTGAGTGCAAGAAAACTTGGTTAAATCTTAGAGAGTCTCACCGACGAGCTATGAAGAAGCGTAAAACTAAAAGTGGTCAGGCAGCCCCGACGACGAAAAAGTGGACCTTTGAAGATGAAATGAGTTTTTTAGTACCTCATTACAAAGAAAGAAATACGATCTCTTCGGTTGATGATGATGACGGTTCAGATATTAGCAGTTTCTTGGGTAATGATGATTCACAGAACTCAATAAACATAATTCAGTCTCCAGAAAACTTACAAGCGGAAACTACTCCACTTTCGCCGCGTCCTGAGTCTTCTGCATCTTCAGTTGCATCCAAAATTTCAAAAAAAAAAAAACTTAATATTGAAAAAAATTCAGCGTCACAAACTTTAATGAAATATTTATTAAATCACAACGAAACCAAAAAAGAAGATGAGATAGATACATTTTTTAAGAGCATTGCGGCAACGGTTAAAAAATTTTCAGAATATAACCAAGCTGTTATGAAAAGTAAAATATATAATGCAGTTTCGGAAATGGAGTTAAAAGAAATCGCAGAGAAACAAAGCTATTATAGTTATCGCAACCCTTACATTCCCCAAAGAGAAGATGACATGCCTCGAGGTTATACCACTCTAAATAACATTAGCCACGAGATACAATCAACATCTGGCGCTTCAAACATTCATGATTTTAATATTTCAAACTTAGAAGAAAATGGCGCGTCAAATGCTGACGATCTTGATACTTCAAACAATCTTTAATTTATACAATGATTGTATTTTTGTTGTGGCGCTATTTTTGTTTAATTGCCATAATTTTTGGATTTAATAATATAGTTTTGTATAATAAAAAAATATGTGATTTATGGGTATTTTTTTTTACCTAAACTACAAAAAAGTTGCATTTACTAAAATACTTTACGCAATCACACAAAATATATACACACATACACCAGACATAAAACGTACATCCCCTGTGCACACCTGATCGCAAATGAGGGTTGCGTTCCAAAAGAAATATTTTTTATCGACAGAGGATAAAAATTAATCTATCTTGTAGTTTCGGAACCGAGTATTTTTTTTGTACACTTAAAAAAAAGAACAATAGAGATAATACAAACATTAAAATTATAGTACAAATATTTATGTAGACCAGATTAAAAATTCCAAAATCAAATGCAATTTCTCACCTTAACGTTACAGCTAGTTTTTCTTCGGGCGATATTGTTTCTCTGAATGTTGTATTCTTCTTCCTTATACATTCATCTATAGACTGCAATATGTTATAAAAGAGATATTTCGGCATATGAAAATAAATATAAAATTTCTCTTCATCATCCATCAAATGTTTTTTTATAGTCCGAAATTCCCCTTCAGTACTCCTTGCTTTATTCATACTGTGTACCCAATATCTTTTTCTTTTTTTCTTGCTATTTTCTTTTTCCTCTTCATCAAGTGCTATGGCTATGATAGCCAACTCACGTATTGTAAACCAAGACATAACCGTGCGCTACACTTAACGTTTGGATTCAAACTGATCTGGTGCCAACCAGGTCAGCCAGGGGCCGGCGAGGCGTAAGCGCGGTGTCGCCTAGCCGTAGCCGAGTTGACGTACAGGCGCTGCTGATACGCTTTCGTTATGTGCATACGGTAGGTTGACGCCTGGTTGACAGCGAGGCGAAAGGCGTTACGGTTACGATCCCTTTCCGATCCCATATGTGTGCTGAGACCCTTATTTGTATCCAACGACGCTACAAAAAGGCTTAGGTAGATATATTTTTAGTAAGTATATTATGTTTATACTTTATATGCAGATATGAGTACGTAGATATATGTATTCTTTTGACACACTGTGTGATGAATATTTTTTGCGGTTTCCTAGTCTTAATTTCAGACTTGAAAGGTGACACATTATATTCCTACTGATTAGGTACAGCTTATTCTTCGTGTTTTCACTTTTCAATCATTACTTAATTTTCTTCTAGAGAAGTTTGGAAAGGTCAATCGAAAAGATCTCGAGAGTTTATATTTTAGAAAACTATATTGCATATTTTCACGTCATATTGCCATAGCAACTATAGTTTTGCAATCTTTTATTTACCTACCTTGAAAGCTAGAAATAGATGAATGCAGTATATTAGATGTAAATATGTATATAAAAACGAGACATTAGTTATAGTAGATTATTTGAAACACTTCAATAAAAAAATATAAGAAAATATAAGCCATTAAATGTATTCTTGGTAAAGATTATAATATCTTAAAATGCATATTTAATGGATCACGCATAATTTTGAACGTAAATGAGATCTAAATTAGTATTTACTAATTTAGATCCGAAAAAAAAATTAAACGAATTTGTCATCTTGTAAGATAAGTCTGGGTGACAATGCAAATCATCTAGGTATGTATTTAGTTTTTAATACGTCAGTTACCAGTTCTAATATATTATTGTTATCGTCGACGTGTTGCTTAATTCGAAAAATTATTGGGATAGTTTCCGTCTATATAAATATCAAGTGATCCACTCATAACTCAGTCAGTGACTGAGACCAAAGTCAACTAGTGACCCTCGCGCCGATAACTGGCCATAACATGTTTATCTTAATCTATTTCATGTTGTGCTCTATATTTGGGAAAACATTAATGGCGCGATCATTGTACGAATACAACATTGAACGACAGAACATACTTGATGAAGAGTTCGAGATGCAAGTGGGAGGCAGACTGCGCCTCACCGATGAAGAGAATATTGCGAACGACATACTCATGCACTGGAAGCACTTAGAGGTACAGGAATCGTTCGATAATCCGCAATATTTCAACTTCTCAAAGCACTACTTTAAATATAGACACCAAATTGAAAAGTCCAAAGTGTATCAGATCATACGAAAGATGCCAAAGGGCGGCGCGCTGCACGTTCACAGCTCCCTCATGTTGAGTGCCGATCGAGTGATGGAGCTGACGTACGAGGACCACTTATATGCTTGTATCGCCGCTGGCTATTTAGATTTACAATTCTCAGTAACGACTCCCCAACGACCTTGCCCGTATAAGTGGCACCTTTTGAGCGAATTAAGGAACGCTTCCGACGATGTTGCTACCTTCGACGCGGTTCTCAGGAAACACTTCACAATGTACACGGATGACGAAAGCGAAATGAATAGAGATATCAATTACACTTGGAAGAGATTCAATAAAGTATGCCATTCCATAAAGGCTCTAATGTCGTACAGGCCCGTGAGAGAGAAATACATATATGAAGGTTTACAAGAGTTTTACAATGACAACGTAAGATATATGGAATTAAGAAGTGGCTTGTCCAAATTATATGAACTGGATGGAAAAGTTCACGACGCAATGTACTTGCCGCGTCTTATTGACCGAGTAGCGAAGAAGTTTAAACAAACACATCCCGATTTTATAGGCGTAAAATTGATTGTTACACATCGACGATATCGGAACATGACGCAAATGCAGTCGGTTATCAACATAGCGCGGCAAATAAAGAAAGAACTCCCCGACATTTACGCTGGCCTCGATTTAGTCGGACAAGAGGATTTAGGGAAGCCGTTAGTGAATTTCCTGCCATTATTAGTAGAAGCACAGGACGACGTCGATTTTTACTTCCACGCTGGCGAATCAAACTGGTTCGGGACGTCTTCAGATGATAATTTAGTTGACGCTATCCTGCTTGGATCAAAACGTATAGGGCACGGGTTTGCCCTTATAAAGCACCCGGCTCTTATGACATTGGTGAAGCAAAGAGACATAGCGATTGAGATTAATGTGATTTCTAATATAGTGTTGTCTTTAGTGAGTGATGTGAGGAACCATCCACTAGCAACTTATTTAGCTGATGGTATGCCTATAGTTCTATCCAGTGATGATCCCGGGGCGTGGGACGCAGATCCCATGTCGCATGACTTTTACGTAGCATTTGTGGGTGTTGCGAGCAAGAAGGCAGATTTGAGAATGCTAAAACAATTAGTGATCAATTCAATAAGATACAGTGCGCTAGATGATAGAGGTAAGACGTCATTGTTCCGACTGTTCCATAAAAACTGGCAAGAATTCATAGAAAATGTGATAACGATGGATGGATTAAAGTAAATACCTACTTTACGCACCTATAAGTATTAAGTATAATCGTGTAAATATAATGATGTAAATATAATGAATAGAAATGTAAATATAATTCTAGAAGCCATAATTAATAATAATTGAATAGATAGATAACTAAGTGATTGTGAACAAATGCCCAAAATAAACATAATAATTATGACAATCTGTGGTATTTATTATCATTTAATATTATGATAAAGTATCATGCTGAACGATCGTTTTTTGTAACGCAATATTTAGATAATCTTATTTAGATATAACAAATTGTTTTCATAATAGGTTACTAAAATAAATTAAAATGATCAAACAGTAGGATGTTTCTATACGTGTTGTTGATCATTTTATTTTATTTTACTAGCTGTTGCCCGCGACTTCGTCCGCGATTCGGTCGTTTTTCGTCATTCGTCGTTTAAAAAAAATACGTGACACTTTATTTTTGAATGTTCTTAATTGTCTCTTATAAAATTTCACTACATTAAAATTGAATACTCTGATAAGAAAATCTTAAAATCATCGAAAATCATAGACATCGAATATCTGAGGAAAACATGAATGAATGTGATTTAAATTCTACATTTCTTAGTAATTAAAATAATAATCTAAATTAAATGTAGATTAACAGTTTGAGCGCACCATTATAGAATATGTACCTAAGTAATAAATTACGTTAGTTTAGATAGTAACTTTACTAAAAACACGATGACTTTCTTTCGCGCTCGGTACCACAAACTAAACATGTTTGTGGTACGTGGCCCGCGTCACTTTACCCCCCACGAGTTCCCCTCCGTTGCTATGCGAAAATACATTCGTCGCCCTACTGTAGGAAAAATTGTAATACTGTGGCCTGGGCGTTATAACACGCTCAGGGAATTCCTGAGTGCTGATAGACTTCCGTCTATGGGCATTTATACCAATTTTATATTAATATCACCATCTTGAGGAAAAGCTTCTAATGTCGATTTAAAACGCATTTATACGGATTAACCTGATGAATTAACATGTTCTAAAATTGTGAAATGAGTTCAGTTTTAAATTCGAGAAATATTGATTTCTTGTATTCGATTATTCGTCGTAGTCGAATACAAAATAATATATTTAAAGAAACTTAGGTTGGCCTTCAGGCAAAAGGGATCCTATCAAATGATAAACTTGACCTTGTATCTTAAAAGTAAGAATGAAAGGAGCATCTGATAATTGTTGAGCACCAAAGGATCATTTAAAACGCAATACTATAAGAGCTAATATTGTCTAAGAACTGTTTAGATTGCACATGTTCCTCTAAAACTTAAAAGTAGTGATTTCAAAGGTTCTGGCGTATCTTCAAACGAAAGCCGACTCCTTAATACACTTTAAAGCATTACAAAAAGAACATACTACGTTAATATCGCCTATACAGAAGATGATCTGTAATCAATTGTGAGGTTATAAGCAAACCCACTTTTATATTATTTTGTCGGACCACACCACCGAATTTGTAGATTGATCTTCTATGTTTACCTCTAAGTCATTAAGACTATGTCGAAATCTGTCTGCAGTAAGATGGGCCTCTCGCTATTCGTCCGTTTAAAGAGACCAATAGTTTCAATTCTTAATCTTTCATTAAACAAACTTATTAATCGTTCTTGTCTCAAATAATGGTAATATTCGCGTCCCTACTCTAGTCATTGCTTATGCTCATGTTCATCTTCGAGAGATCGAATAATATTATGGTGCATCCTATTATTTGTCAAACGGTCTTCATGTTAAGTAAAAGTTTCAGAATTCTCGAGATAAAATATGACGATCGTGATCAGCTGTGAGACGTAATTCCCTCTCAGTGAGGGTTTCGGTCTCACGGGATAGTACAATATGCCATTTGCGATCAGCTGTGAGACGTTATATATACCCTCTCAGTGAAGGTTTCGGTCTCACAGGATAGTACATGCCGTTCGCGGTCAGCTGTGAGCCGCAATTCTCAGGTTTCAGGTTCGGCATAACACATGTTGTTTTCGGTCAATAGTAAGCCTCTTATCTCTAACGATCCTTGAGAACTCTTATTTCTCATTTTCTTAACTTTGCTCGAATTTCGATATATAAAGATTTTTTAGGTGGCACTGATGCGGGTGAATAAAAATTAAGTTAAAACGGACTAAGAGTGTTATAATCTCAATCATCATCATCAATACATATAATAAAATTGTGGAAAAGTGATGTCTGTACAATTAAAATATGTAGAAAAAAATTAGCAGGTGTTATTATTATCGAGAAATCGAGAGAAACCATTTTTTTCTCTTAAAAGCTCCCCCCCTCGCACTTCCCGAACTCCGATTGACCGTAATTTATTTTTCCTTACATTTTTATCATATCCTTTTCTAATGGGTTTCATCCTACTGCGATTTTTTTTTCTTTCAAAAATTATCTACCCTGGTGTATAGGTAAATTTTCCACATAAAATGTCCTTTAAATTATGTCGTATTATATTTTTAACCCCCGACGCAAAAAGACTGGTGTTATGTGTTTGACCGCTATGTATTTCTGTGTGTGTGTGTGTGTCTGTCTATGGCACCGTAGCTGGCTAACAGGTAAACCGAATTAGATGCGGTTTTTTTTGTTAGGCAGAATATTTTCCGACGCTGGTTCTTAGATAAAGTGTATCAAAATTGGTTCATCCACTTATTATACCTACATAGGGGTAAAAGTGGGAATGAAAAAAATGAAAGTTATAATTTATTTTTAAAGATCGTCGGGAAGTTTATGAAATTATTTATTCCTTTATCTATACACTTTTCTTCGTCTCAACGGTTTAGTTACGTGCTCTCTCTCTCTTCAGCCTTTAGTTACGTGCGTGAGACAGGAAAGATCTAATTTGGATTTGTTTCTGGATTTGATAAAAACTGAGTATCGATTAAGCTGATCAGTGGCTACTGGCTACACCATAGATTATTAAAAACATCCGTTTAAGAAAGGAAGGAAATAGAATTTGCTCCTCTCCCCCCCC